>JBAMBO010004350.1:0-62181 GCA_037044535.1 Lordiphosa magnipectinata
GCAAAGGTCTATAACAAGGAGTTGAACGACTCGTTGTTGTTCTGCGTTTGCGAGCAGAGACATCTTTGAAGTAATTCCTCTGCAGATAAGGTTTCGTATATGGGTTTCATTGCGGCAAGTACCTCCTCATTCAACGGCTCATAATTATGAGTGAACTCTTCGAGTTATCCCTCCGCTTATTCTTTCTGCCAGGCACACGGTTGAGGTTGTGTATCTGTAGAGCTTTATGGCAGAATGAGGATTACGATTTTTTTTCGTTGCAACTTGTACTACCCCCTTAAAGCTGAATCGATGATAAAAATGTTTAAGTCAAAGAGTACATATTAAAATGTCAGAGCATTTTTCCCTCAGTGTGCTGATCAAGAATATACATACTTTATGTGATCGAAAATGCTTTCTACTGTCTGTTACATACACTTGCATGAATTTAGTATACCCGTTTTACGCTACAAGTAATGCGTATAAAAAACAACCACCAAACTTTATTATGCCAAGCAGCGTTTTCCATTAAGAAACGAATAACCCTTGGACTTACCCTTTTTCCGGCACATTGTAATGGTCGTTGACACTTGAACGGAAATGTTAAGCTTTATACTGCAAACTTGGTACTTCCGGTGTGACATTTATTCATTATGATTTGCTTACTTATCCAACCAAACTTCTTGCTTGTTAATTGCTGTGCTGTGGGTCGCCCCCCTCTTTATTTGCAAATAATTAAAAACTCTTGTAAATTTATTTATTGACCTTTCTCCCAACGAGTTTGGCATAATTTGTGTTTCGCTTTTCGGCAATTGAATCAGCAAAAAGTGCTCTAATGATATGGGTTCGGGCAACTAGGGATTTATGCTTGGTTAATTAAGTGGGACGGCTGGTCGATAATGAGGGAGAAGAGGGTTAGGTCAATTGAATTCAAGATTCTTTTTATCTATCAGTAAAAATTGTAATAAATATTTATAGACACAACGGGCAAGAGAAAAAGGAACACAAATAGCCAAAGCCATAAAATTGTTTGCTTACACACACACACAAAGATAAACGAGAATGTGATGTTTGCATGTGTTTGTATGGCATTCAGTGCACTCTGTGTGTGAAGCCCACTCATTTTAATAGAATGCCACAATTGCCCATCCAATTGGAGTGTTTGTGTGTGGACGATTTGAGGGAATGCAGTTGGTTCAGTTTCACTTAAGGTACTCCTAATGCTTGATAGTTAATATGAATTATAAATGTTCGTTCAGATTGTTTTATCACGGCTGTGAGCCATTTCAACTTTTTCCATCTGTGAACGGAATCGCGAGTTTTAAATTGCTAAACTCAAATTTTCGATTCGGTTCAACAAATTTATAGATATTATTAATCCACACACAAATTGTAGAAAGACGTTTAGCAAAGACCCTTGAATTGAGTAAACTATGAAAATTTACGATTCTTTTTTGCATTTCTATGTCCATTGCCACCTCTTGTAATGTGATTTAAATTAACAAAGTTGTCATTGTGAAACGATAAGTGTGGACATGTCCACACTTATCGTTTCACTTTGACAACTTTGTTAATTTAAATCACATTACTTGAGGTGGCAATGGTCTTAGTTATGCAAAAAAGAATCGTAAATTTTCATAGTTTTTGCTCTATAAAATTTAAAATCGCGATGATATTGAAAAACTGAAAATGTGGTTAATTAGAGGACACAAAAGGAGTATCAACCATTACTCTCTGATTTTTTCTTCTATTAGCATTACAGTTTTTCAGAATTATTTCAGAATTATTTAAACTTGGATAAATCCCATTTTCCATAAAAAATAACCTATTTTGTGAACATATTAACAATGCTGAGGGAAAACGGAAAATTTTCTTCAAAAGTAAACTTTACCTCAAATTCTTTTTTGTTTTGGCACAAAATCTGACATATTTGGAGCATACAAAAACTATGTTGTTTACACTTCAGCGAAACGACACATACTGAAAAATAAAGCCATTGATGAGGTTTCAAAATTAAGTTGGTTGCAACATTGTCCGATTCGATTTAAAACTTTTATATACAAGTAATAGAAGAAAATGATTGTAACTTATAAATTGTATGGAAACAAGAAAATCAAAAAAGTAATTTTTAATTCCGAAATGAGGGTTAAATCAATCAGGCATGTTCTCAATTCCACAACTTTTTGAAAAGTAAATCGAAACCAATTCCGCTTCGGTTTCATTTTCGTGTTCTCAATTCCGAATGAAATTGCTCTCTTTTTACTTTTTGCAAGCCACCGGTCCAAGCGATCCACAGGAGAGGAACCACAAGTCCAAGCGAATCAATCGGAAATGGAACAGTCGGAAATGAGAGCCGCTGACTTTTAGGTTTCACTCTTCGTTTTCGTTTGCACTGCCAAAATCTGGACACATTCAGCGGTGTCACAGAAATCTCTTCCAACCCAATTCCAACCCAAAACCAATTCTCGGTGTCACAGAAATCTCTTTCGGTTGGTTTCAAATCTCTCGTGTTTTGTCAGGAGATTTGGCAAAATTCATCACCCAAACAACTTTAACAACTGAAATTGGTTTTGGAAATGTAAACAACATTCTTTTTCCGGATATGTTACATCAAATTAATAAATTATTTAATTAGTTTAAACATTGAAATTTGCGCTTTAATTATTATTCGCAAAACCAACCAAAGTCTCTCATATTTGTCAAAAGCAGCCACTTCAAGAGGCCCCCTCTACAGTTTTGTCGCCATCTATGTAAAAGTCAGCTGACTAAAGGCTGGCAAGTTACACTTCATGAGTGCACAGTGGGCGATTTTATTAATTTGGCACACAATAATTAATAACTTTATATGTTATTGAAAAAAAATTATTATTTAATTTTTAAAATTAAGTATTTATGTCTACTAATTTTTTCCAGTGAAATTTTCATACATTTTTTATGTTTTAATATTTTAAAATTAAAAAACAAAAAAAAAATTTATATAATCATCTTAATTAATTCTCCTTTATACCTTATCTTTAAAAATACTTTATATTATTATATCATAATTAAATTATAATTTATAAAATAATTTAAAATTAAATATCAATTATGACTCAGGATTATTTTTTAAAAGATTAATAACTTCGTCATCTAATTCAATAATTTTGTTAGAGTGCAATGAAGCACTTTTTGATATTGATGATATTAGTGGATCTGATGTCCCTAAGAGTGTGTTAAATAAATCCGCCATTGTGTTTAAGCGAGAATTTTTTCTAGTGTGATTCACACGATTATTACGCATATCCTTGTTGCGTGCTTCAAGAGCTTCCTCTGACATCATTCCAATTGGCAGGGATACTGTTTTTATAATATCTGCCCCGTGCACATGAATTTTATGTACTGACGATGGCATATAAAACCAAGGGCACTCCTTTACAAACAGTTTCGCTGTTTCCCATGCATATTGACGAAAAGATTCTATGTCAACTTCATATCCACATGCCATTGTTCGTAGAATTACGCTGAGTCGTTTAATTAAATCAACACTTACTCCAGTAATATCAGAAGCTAAGATTGGTTGCTGGAAGAATTTTCTGGCTGTATTGCCATTATTGGTATTTCCTGATGTTGCCACTTAAACTCCCATTTCTTTTCGAAGATCAGTTTGAATTTTTTTTATCCTTTCAGCAACAACTTCTTTATTGGCTTCGCAGACTTGCCACTTTTTAATTGGCAATCTATAAGAAATATGCATTATACACTCAAAACACCGAATCCATGCATGAAGGGTTGATAGTCCGTATTTGTACAAATGATCTTTAGATGGACTGCAAGAAAATATTTCCAGATCATTGAAATTTTTGGGACTTGCATTACAAATCCCACAGACTTGTGAGGACGTTTCTGAAATAGAGTTGAATGCCTTTCCATCAATCATTGTTAAATGAAACTCGTGGTTGACTTGGAAATGATCTAACGATGTTGGAAGAATCTCTTGAATTTGATTTTCCACATAAGCGACCTCTTCTCGAATTAGATCTGCGGACTCTTTCGTGAATTTTATTTTTATGGGTCTACAAAAGCGAGTGGATGAGGGACGCTCGTTTTGCCACAGAATTCTATTATTCCTGCCCAAAATCTGCAACGGTACCAAGCAAATAGAAAAAATATGGTCGTCAACTATGCCAACTTCGGTGTCTGAAAATCGCTGACGGTAAGTGGAATGTCCACTACTGCCATCACACCCCCATTTATAAATGGCTTTCAATTCAAAAAAAGGTGAAAAGTTCTCCATTTCATTAAAAGCTGCTTCATTTCCTTGAATTATCCTGGAAACAGTGTGGTCAACCAAAGTTTGCGAATTTACTTCAGCTGAAGTTTCCGATATTTGGATGCCGTTTGGATAGCACGCTTTTTTCGCAACTCTCAACATATCGTAGCACGGAAACATTTTTGATCCATGTTCTTTTACGGAGCTCTGCATCAAACGGTATGAATTTTTAGTAAAGTCTCCATCAACAAAAAGGGATAAAGCTTCGTCTTGGGTAAAATTTCTTGGGTTTGCAGACTCTGTCTTATTTAGCTTTGCAGGGCTTTCTGATAGTACTCGAGAACTACTCCTTTTTCCACAATTATACATGCTCACCCGAGCGGCTACCATTAATTCTTCGCACGGTGTTGCCTTCACTATATGAGATACTCTTTGAAGTTGTCGATTGTTTGTGCAATCTGAGAACGATTTAGCCGGACGTCCAGGCTTATTGATTGTGCATGGTTCAATTAGCATTAATAAACCGTTTAACCATTCAGCATTTGATTTTTCAAAATATGCCAGTGATCTCTTACACTTCCTCCATTTCATTGTAAGCTTGGCAGCAAAGTTGTCTAGTTTTTTATTAACTGAAAGGCGCTCCTCTTCCGTACAATTGTTGTTCCCGATTATCTCAGTGAAAACATAGGTTTTAAGAGCTTCAACTTTTTTTTGCTTGCTCTGCTTCCTTGTGCCATATTGCAAAAAGTGCTTTTATTGATGCAGACATTATACCTATAAAATAATCTGTACATGTGAGTGGCAAGTATTGGCAGCTCATTTTGACACTGGACGATTCACAAAAGACCATTAGTATAAATAAAAAAAGAGTTTTGGGCGAATACTTGCGAATATTAAAAGTTATATACTACAAAAGTTTTAGTACGTGAAAAAGATCATTCTATAGGATATGTTAACTTTAAAGATAGATTTCAGCTAATACACATAAACACTGGACACACACATATTTTTTACATCAAATATATACCAACTATGTGGGTTTGCAACACTATTTTCACCAAAATTATTAAAACTTAACTTTTCACAAGTTCAATCAGCTGGTCCAAAAAAAGCGGGAGTAGTAGTGTTAGAGATGTGAAAAAAATTTCAACTTCGCGTGCTTACAACTTCGTGAGTATCGATAGGAAAAATGTATAAAAATCGATTTTAATGTAGTAGAGATGTTTTATATCGATTCCATAAACAAAATTAGTAAAATTCCACAATTTATTTTTTGACTTATTGTGTGCCAACTTGTATGGCATCGCCCACTGTGGAGTGGCGCGAACACATTTTAAAATTTCGCATTATATTTTTGGAGAATATGAAATGAATTATATATAAATTTGAATTATAATTTAAAAATTCATCATTAAACATATAACACAATCAATAATCCAATTACCCCTTAACTAAAAAAAGGGAAATTTTTTTGCGAGAGATGCAGGCCTGTTTTTAGAGATGATATTTCAATTGGAATAGCTTCTGTTCTAAGATTTTCAAATAAGAAAATGAAATCTCTTGAAGTTCTGCGCGAGCGATTTGCAAACCACCGAAGATGAAATCTCTAGAGATTTCTGTTACACCGCTGTATAAATCAGATAAATTCCAGAATGCAAATTAAATTTCACTAACTGCAATTAGCATTACTTTTTAAATCGAACAATTTTTTCGTTTTGCTGTTGCGAGAACATGAATCAGTTTTACTTTCAAAAAGTTACCGTGGAAGTGGAATTTGGAAAATGCGTGATGATTTTACAGTTCCTTCTTCTTAATATGCTGTGGCAAATGGGTGGCGAGGGTAGGCGTGGTCCACTCGGTTCAAAATATTCTCCACATGTTAGTTTGGCTACAGTTATCGAACCCTTCAAGCTTCAACTCTGTGCTACATTGGTCGACTTTATGCCAAAAATTTGGCCATCCAGCCCAGTGTGCTCTGTGCGACCTATATGGTTTGGGTACTCGAGCTTAGGACGATGAAGGAGGACGTAAGATAAACTGAAATACGCCCATTGATTGCTTTACTCTTGATATAATATGTCGGTGTTAAAGTATCATATATGTTTGTTATGCTGGGGTAGGAATCAGTTCGTCCATTCCACTTTGCAGAAATATTTATAAAATACTGAGATCCATAAGAATCAAGAAGCGGTTTGAAATGAAATTTCTTTCACTACGCTACTGACTTGTCGGGACTTCAAGGGACTTGTATCAAGGTTATCTCAGTGGGGAGAAATCATGGTCAGCGAGTATCAGTTGCTTATGGTGAACAAGAGTACCAAATATTAGTTGCCTCTTAATATTGGTTTCACTTTAGGTTGCAAAAATCGATTTCGTTTGAGCATTGTTCTATTTTCAAAATGCAATTATTGTTTTAATCCCTTTTTAAGGGTAGGGTGGAGGGTGTGCAATTGATTTCTCCTATACACTCCTATTACTATATATATATATATATATATATATATATTTTTCTGGCTTTTTGTTTTTCATTGTGTCTGTCAGCGGGTGGGCTTTTATATTATTTCAACATGCGCTGAACATGAACCAATTGTTGGTTATAACAATGCTCATATAACTGACCATTAACAACTACCACAACAACAACAACTGCCATAAAAGTCTTTTGCTACAAGCGAAAGGGAAAGGCCAGCAAAACGAGCTCGAGGGAAAAATGGCTTTTCGTTCTTTTTTTTTTTTTACGATTTTTCAGCATTTATCGGCATTTTTCGAAGCATTAAAGTGGTTTTTATGTGCATGTGTGTGGGTGTCAGTGTGTGACTGACTTCAAAAAGCTCTTTAAGCCTCGCAGGACTTGTTAGCACGCCCATTTTCAGTTTTTGCTTTTGCTTCAATAAGTTTAGCAAAATTAAATTACAAAAACTTGGGCAGAATGCTCAAAGATCAAATGACATCTGAAGCTTGACTGCTTCAACAGAATGTGTCCAAGTCCTCGCCTCACATTATTAAGCGCAATTAATCAAGCGGAGTGAGTGTACTTCATGGATACATGGAGGGCTTAGGTTGGCTTCTGTTCTTAGGTTTTGTCTCTGATTGTTATATCCTGGAATATAAGCAGGTTCAATTAATAGGCCTTTTTAAACCAAAATTTCCTCTAATCTAAAAGCCAGCTGCATGTTTTCACATTTATGCAGCTGCCTTTTGAACATTTTTAATATTTGCTTTCGTTTAAGCCATTGAATAATAATTCATTTTTTCTACAGTTTCTTTTGTTTATTTTTTTTTTTTTTGTACATATTTGGCATTTTTTACGCGTTCTCGTGTGAAATTTTCATATGCCCCAAAAAGTATGCTACGATAAAATTGTGGGACGGGAAAATATTAAACGCAAATAATACCAGCATATCCCAGGCAGCTTCAATATTGTTGCATATATTCAACAAAAAGACAAACTCTGTTTATATTTGAATGAAATTTCACCGCAGGCTCTGGAAATTTATGATTTTAATTGGTTTGGTCAAGTGGAAATTTCAAAAAGCGTTTTTTAATATGTTGCTGCGGCAGTCTTTTATGCTTCTGTAGGGGAGGGGGAGGGAGGGCGGGTGTTTTGTAATATGCCTTTTGCAATTTTGTTTTATTTTGCATTCTTGTGTGTTCAATAATTGATCAGAGGGCGTGCATTTCTATTGATTGCCTTGTTCAACTGGAAAAAGTTTCCTACTCAAACTTTTATTTTTGTGCAAACGAAACCAAATTTCGGACAAAAGCCGCAATAAATGAAAAAAAAAAAAAACAAGCTGGCCTTTTGTTTGTGTCAGTTTTATTAATATATTTATTAAAAATGCAAATATTTTGTATGCATATTTTTGCATGTGGCAAATCAATTTGTTTTGCCTCAGCAATTATTTTTCATTTATGCGAAATCGCTGTTTACAGTGTAACCAACTGACAAATTGTTTAATTAGAAGGCAGGACTTTTGAGGTTGAGGTTTCAGCTGTGATGAACTAAAATAAATATTTTGGTTTTGCTTAATTATTTTTGTATATTAAATTAGGTATTACGTATACGCATCGTGTGTTAGGAAGTTTTTTGAAACTCACTTTGATCACTGCGTTTGTGCTCCACCCTTAGTTAGTGTCTGTAAAAGCTGAAGCCTTTACGGCAATAAAGCTGTAAAACCAATAATGACGTCGACAAAACCATAAAAAGCCATCTGACAAATGGCATAAATTTATACATAAATACTACAAATACATACACAAGGCAACAAAACTAGACTTTTTCCAGTATATTGAATGGATTGGTGGTGTTTCTAGATAATTTTCGTGTGCTGAACGCGAATTTGTATCAGAAATAGTCCATCACGTTGAGATTTGTAGTAATTTGAGCTTAAAGTTGCAAAAGTGCTTATTTTGATCCTTTTCAGAATCTGATTTGTGTGGAACCTTTACCTTTGTTTTGACTTTGTTTTTTGATAATATAGGAAAGAACTACTCCTTAAGGCCTGTATCCAGCACTGCGAGAAAATTCCTGTCCAGGAATTTGCTAGTTATTTCTTGTGTGTGTGGAACATAACTAAAGCAGGGTGACCATGCACCTAAAAGTTGCAAGGTCACTCTGATTAATCAGCTGTTAAGCACTGTTAATTATTTGAATTTAAATAAATGTACAAGAAAGATAAAAATTATATTTTCCGGGTGAAGCATGCATCGCGGAGTAGGTGCTACTTTATTCTATACCAGAGGATGATAGGCCGATACGCTAACCATGACACTTTGAACGGATGGCGCAAAACATTAATGCAGCATGTTGTTATCAGCACAACTTTAAAATGCTATCATCATCAAAGAAGTCTTTCATGGTCGGATACAAGATTACCTAAATACATTCGCATTAATATTAATGATTTTGTCAACTCAGTGGCCGGATCAGTACCTTGGCTTTGGTCGATGGGCAAACCGCGGTAACATAGCCGTTAATCTTTCAAAGAGTCAACACGATCGCTATGAGACCCGGATAAGTTGCTCGAGTGCGACTCTGGACCACCGCTTGACCAGGCGCTAACGCGTAGGAGCTCGATTGGCTCCTCAAGCTTCTTAGTGGTATCCAAAATCCTTGATCATCATGCGTACGTCGTGCTCAACTACCCTCAATACTCTAGAGCAGAGATAGGCGCGTCGCTACGTTCCAATGCACACGAGGCAGCGTGTGCATAGGACCTCTGCCGCGGCCGACTGCACAAAATCACACGTACGCTATAAGCATTGAAAGCTATTTATAGAACACGAATGCGGCGCACGCAAATTGTGCTTGTATGCGTGTGAAAAGTGTGACGATATGTGTGCATGCCCATCTCTGCTCTAGAGCCTTTTATGTGGGGACCCTGGTATGTGAGGCATACAACTAAATTCCGCGATTTGGACGCTTTGCCATTAAGAGCCCAAATCAATATGTATGCACACCAGGCAGGTATCATGACCGACTGGTGGCCCACTCCCATAGACTTGCCTCCGATCTGGCGACAAACAGTCTCCGAAGTCGTCTCAGGCTCCGACATCTCATCGACCTTTGAGTCTCTGGAGGGCATCTCTCGGGCCGCCTCAGCAATTTGGCATAAGTGTCACCCTTGGCACCATCCCCTACCAATCTTTGCACGCTGCTGGTTTCCCAGCACGATAGCTTATAACAAAAACAAAAAAGCATTCCCCCCAAATTTTCGCTCATCACGTCCAAAATAATTGTAAACAATATATTCCTGAGCTGTGTATCAGCTGTTCTCTCGATCCACACGCGCTATCGATAGGCCAACTATCGATAAGAAACTGTGGGTTTCGTTGAAGTTGCTGGATACTCAAGCAAAGAAAAGGTAAACTAAAAATTCCTGGCACAGTTTTTTTTATATGAAGTTTGCCAGGAATTTTTAGTTTCGGCGGTGCTGGATACCCGGCTTTAACTGTGAAATAAACTATCCCAAACAATTCTACGATTTTTTCCAATGCAGATATACCATTTTTAGCAATTGTATCCGAGTATGCAATGGATTTTATTGAAACTTTTTATTGAAATTCTATACAAATTATTAGCCGGTTAAACTGTGTCTGCAAGGCATAATTTTGTGCAGCAGACAGGTTTGTTGTTTTATAATTATTGAGACAACGTAATTCCAAATGGTATATCTTCGCTTAAAAAAATCGTTAAATTCTTTGGGATAGTTTATTTTAAAGTTAAGAAACAGTAATTTACGATAACATCAAAAAGGTCAAAGCAAAAGTATAGTTTCCCCACAAAACGCTTCTGAAAAGGGTCAAAATATGCACTTTTTGCAACTTTAAGCTCAAATTACTAAAAATCTCGATGTGATGGACCATTTCTGAAATCAGATTCGTGTTCAGCACACGGAAGCACGAAAGGAAAGAGATTTTCGTATAAACGCTTGTAGTTCAAGTTTAAACTGCTTGAATTTATATGTGAAGTGGCACTAAACAGCTCGGTTACTACAACAAATGGCGATAGTTAAGCAAATTGAAAGCGTCTGTTCAAAGCCTAGCAGATTTGAGCAGTTGGTTCGAAATCGCTCAAATTCTTCATCTGATCTAGCAACCGAATATATACTTTTCACTTTACATATAAAGATATACATAGGGTATTTACCAACCCGCGTAAAAGCGTAAATCAAAAAGCGTAAACTCCAAAAGTTTACGACACAACAACAAAACACATAGGACAAAAATTACCAACTTTTTGCTGCCCTGGGGTATGTTTTAAAAATCGGGCCTAACAGTGTAAACGAATTGAAATTGAATTGAAAAAAAAACACTTGGTATCGAGCCATTTTGAGATTTTTGTCTTCAAAATATGCGGTCACACCAACAAAAATGCAAATCAATGAGCGCGTTCACCAGCATACACCAATCATCTAACATAAATCATCAATTAACAAAAAAGTGTTTGGCTGCTGGTGAACGTGTTTGATAGAATTTTAAGGCAACAAAGTCATCGATATATTTTTGTTGGCGGAAGTTTTGAATTTTTGGCAACTAATTGCTAAATAAAATTTAGAACAGACTGTTAAATTTATATGAACGTCGTCAATAGCAGCCACTGCTCCTAGAATCCCCTTGAATTTTCCTCAAAACTTTGTTAGCCATTTAAAATTTGTTGTAATCCCGGCGAGAATGTACTTAAAAAACTCGAATATCTGATGGCCAGATCTTTTTCCTATTTAAAAACGGTAATTTAGTAATATGACGAACTCCTGTATTTTGCCAGCAGCCAAATTACAAAACGCTGGGTCTTATTAAGAGTTACTTTCGCTATTAGTTCATCCAGGGCAACGCAAAGAAGGGTCTGCAAATGTTCATTTTAATAAAGTTTTTAATGGGCAATGAGATGAGAGTCCTTAACGATGCACGGGACATCATGAAATAATCCTTGAATTTGTCCATTCTGTAATTTTGTACTGTCACTTCAAAGAACAACTAGGAGCGCACGCGAGGCTGCTTCGTTTTGAATAGGCGGCCTTTCAAGCTTTTCTCCTCCTCCGCAACAACCAGTAGAGCCTTCAGAGCCTTGCACGAATTTCCGTGAGCTACTTGCAAAACCACGTCCTCTGCCAATTCATTAATTAAAAACAAAGAAGTTTTCACATTTATTTTGTTTTTGTCTTCATTAAATTTCTTGTTTGTTTACAGCTGACAGCTGTGTGCTATCGATAACAAATCACAATCAAGCAATTCTAACAAACTATTTCTTTGATGTATTCACATCTAACACAATCACGAAAATTAGCAATCATGTTTGCACATCAAGCCTGTTCACCAGCACAATCTAACAAAAATAGTCGATTTTTTGTCATCGATTTATGCTGGTGAACGCGCTCAATTGTCCGTTAGTTGCATCTGGCCAGTAAATAAATTGACGCATTTTCCTCAAAATAGCTTCAAACACTCTCTAACAAGACCTAAAAATAGTTGGAGTTTTCCTAATTTATGAATTTTCTCAAGTTTCATTCGAGGTAGAAATAAAGCATGCATCAATTTGACAATCAACGCGAACTGTACTCTTTGCGACACGGAGCGTTGAGAGAAAGTGACCATCATTGAAAAATGGCTGCACATTGGTTCGCCAGTTGACTGATTTGGGCACACAGCCGACAGCATGCCATTGCAGTAAGATCCTCCATAAGCACGTCCATGATTTCATCGACAGCATCATGGTCCATACCTAAAGATTTTTTTTGTATTCTTATTTCTTCATGCTCGTATCTAGCTTGATTTGTACACCTATCATCAATGCATTCT
This sequence comes from Lordiphosa magnipectinata, assembly GCA_037044535.1. Classification (NCBI taxonomy): domain Eukaryota; kingdom Metazoa; phylum Arthropoda; class Insecta; order Diptera; family Drosophilidae; genus Lordiphosa; species Lordiphosa magnipectinata. The sequence continues at coordinate 12,527 of JBAMBO010004350.1, forward strand.
ATTTCATGAAGCGCTAGGTCTATTTTTCGCTTAATCAGTGCTTTTTGTACACTTTCTCTTGGCATTTTTATTTTGATTTATGTATCAAGCTTTGCCTCACAAAATTCAGAGCAAAATTCACAGCCTGACAAAAACAGCTGATTTACGCCAACAAATTACGAGGGTAAACAGAAGGGGTGCTCAATAGCTGCGTCCCGTAAATTTACACAATTACGCTTTTACGAGAGCTGGTGAATACCCTAAGAAATTAAGTTGGAAATGCAAGCGTTTATACCAAAATCTCTAGTGATTTCTGTGTCACCCCCAAATATTTCTCCCAGTGCAGACTGGGACAGAATGGAAAACTGACCGGCAGAAAGTAAAAACGTTGTTGTCTTTGGACTTAGACGTGTCACAATCAGTACTCGGAGGTTCTCGGGTGCTCTGAATTCATTTCTGGCCATATTTTCCCGATCGCGGGGGTGGGGGCTGACTTATCGAGGTGGGTGGGGGGTAGAATTAATCAAAAAATCAAATGGGGTATCGTTTTATAGGTTTTTGGGTGCTCCGATTTCATTTCTGGCAGTATTTTTTGGATCAAGAGGGAAGGGGGCTGACTTATTGAGCGGGGAAGGGGGTAAAATCTAACAAAAAATCAAGGTTTTTGGGTGCTTCGATTTCATTTCTGGCAGTATTTTTTGGATCAAGGGGGAAGGGGGCTGACCTATTGAGCGGGGAAGGGGGTAAAATCTAAAAAAAAATCGAATGGGATATCGTTTTATAGGTTTTTGGGTGCTCCAATTTCGTTTCTGGCAGTATTTTTTAGATCGTAGGGGAGGGGGCTGACTCATGGAGGGGGAAGGGGGTAAAATCTGACAAAAAATCAAATGGGGCATCGTTTTATAGTTTTTTGGGTGCTCTGATTTCATTTCTGGCCATATTTTCCCGATCGCGGGGGTGGGGGCTGACTTATTGAGCGGGGAAGGAGGTAAAATCTAACAAAAAATCAAATGGGGTATCGTTTTATAGGTTTTTGGGTGCTCCAATTTCATTTCTGGCAGTATTTTTTGGATAAGGGGGGAAGGGGGCTGACTCATGGAAGGGCAAGGGGGTAAAATCTAACAAAAAATCAAATGGGGCATCGTTTTATTGGTTTTTGGGTGCTCTGATTTCATTTCTGGTCATATTTTCCCGATCGCGGGGGTGGGGGCTGACTTATCGAGCGGGGAGGGGTTAAAATCTAACAAAAAATCAAATGGGGTATCGTTTTATAGGTTTTTAGGTTATCTGATTTCATTTCTGGCCATATTTTTCCGATCGCGGGGGTGGAAGCTGACTTAACGAGAGGGAATGGGGTAAAATCTAACAAAAAATCAAGGTTTTTGGGTGCTCCGATTTCATTTCTGGCAGTATTTTTTGGATCAAGGGGGAAGGGGGCTGACTTATGAAGGAGGAAGGGGGTAAAATCTAAAAAACAAGAAAGAAAGTCGGTCAAGCCCGACTATAACATATTCTGTACCCTTACACTCGCATTTGCTCAGGAGTCAAACGGCCAGTTAACACCCCGCGCACAACGCGGTGCGCTCTCTAAGTTTCTCTCTCTCTCTCTCTTTCTCTGGTGTTGAACGGTTAGGGTATGTTGCTGTGGTTGTTGGTGGGGGGGTGGGTGGTGTTAACTGGCCGTTTTTTGCCCATAACTTGAGTATGGCTCATCCGATCTTTATCATTCCTTCAGCAAATCGATAAATAATTTTGTTTACAAGGTATCTCTAAAAGGAACGAACGATCTATCTCCAAAACTGTAGGAGATATGAGTTTTTTCCAAATTGCGGGGGCGGGAGGGGGCGTGGCAAAAATTGAAAATAAACTTGATCTGCCTGCAAGTATAAGAAATATATGTCCCATACATGTCAAACCTCTATCTCTTACCATCTCTGAGATCTCTTCGTTCATACGGACGGACGGACAGACGGACATGGCTATATCGACTCGGCTGTTGATGCTGATCAAGAATATATATACTTTATAGGGTCGGAAACGATTCCTTCTCCCTGTTACATACTTTTGCACAAACTTAATATACTCTATGTACCTTCGGTACAGAGTATAAAAATCAAATGGGATATCATTTTATAGGTTTTTGGGTGCTCCAGTTTCATTTCTGGCAATATTTTGTGGATCAGGGGGGAAGGGGGCTGACTCATGGAGGGGGAAGGGGGTAAAATCTAACAAAAAATCAAATTTGGCATCGTTTTATAGGTTTTTGGGTGCTCTGATTTCATTTCTGGTCATATTTTCGCGATCGCGGGGGTGGGCTGACTTATCAAGCGGGGAGGGGGTAAAATCTAACAAAAAATCAAATGGGGTATCGTTTTATAGGTTTTTAGGTTATCTGATTTCATTTCTGGCCATATTTTCCCGATCGCGGGGGTGGGGGCTGACTTATCGAGGGGGGGGGGTTACAATTAATCAAAAAATCAAATGGGGCATCGTTTTATAGGTTTTTGGGTGCTCCGATTTCATTTCTGGCCATATTTTTCCGATCTTGGGGGTTGGGGGCTGACTTATAGAGGGGGAAGGAGGTAAAATCTAACAGGGGACAAAGAAGTGGGGAAGAAGGAACAAGAAGAAGAGCAAATTTAAATGGAATTTTAATTGAAGAGTGGCTGCCATGAGGTCAAGTTTTGTTTAATACGTTACCATTATCAGTTCCTGGCTAAAGCGCGATGCGTCACTGCTTTGCATTTTTTTGGCGACGTCATTTGCCTTCAGCGATCATTTGGATTTGGTTTCTTTTATCGGTAAGCCGTAGACATAGTATACTATGAACCACAATCCTTTCCAGTCTATAAAAAAGAAGCTCCAACAACTATGCTCGTTTTTCACGATATATTTATTTATACAGTCTGAAATATATCTATATATATAAATCTCTTGGCTCGACTGACTGATTATCAGCCCACAGCCAATACCGCTTACCCTAGAGATCTACGATTTGGCATAGACCTTCGTTTAGTTATGTAAGCGCGCACTATGAAACAGTGGCTCAGTGACATAACAGTGACTTAACAGTGATTTAACATTATTTTAATAGTGATTTAACAGTGACTTCACAGTGACTAAACAGTGATTAGCTAGTGACTTAACAGTGATTTAACAGATCGACTAGTTTCTTATATTTCAGAAATGATAGTCCAAAATTTGTTCAAACTTACGTCAATTTTTTGCTATTTCAAAATTGAGTTTTAACGAATCCAAAAAAGGTATCCTTTTGCCAGTATTTAAATTTACAATCAGATTAATTGTCGTAAAGAACTTTGCTCGTACGGAATGTTCCACGACGACCACTCTTTTTCCTTAACCTTTGCTTAGCAATCGTTTTTAAGTTTAAAGCACACAAACAAATCACGATCCAAAATTGAAAGATAAAGAAGTTTTACAAACTGGGTAACTGATCATAATATCCTTAGCTAGTTTCAATTTGGATTTCGCCGAGGCTACTCAACAGTCGATAGCGTTTTTGTGCTTACTGCAATTGCCAAATCCTACCTCTCCTCAAAGCGAAAGCTGTATATCTGTTTTATAGACTTCAAGGCAGCGTTCGATACCGTTAACCGTGGAAGTTTACTACTAAAGTTAAGTCTCTTAGGAGTATCGACGAGCTTCAATAATATGATTTCAATCCTGTACGAAGAAAACACCTTATCTGTTTGGGATGGACGACAACTTTCGGATCAGTTTCCAAATAACACTGGAGTAAAGCAAGGATGTCTCCTTAGCCCACTTCACAAAAAACACTTATTTTTGACAATTGGCTTCCAGGATCATGAGGTATCCATGGACCTTCTAAGCGTCGGATCATGGGAAAGATCTCAGCAATTGTTTTTGGAGAAAGTTGTTAGCAGAGAAAGAGACTCTTTTCTAAGTCAAGCCAGGCAAAGTGTGGTCCGAAACACTTACAAAAAACAAGAGCTGAATCTGGAAACGCTCAACTATTTTCATGACCGGTATGACACTCAAGCCATCTCACTTATATGTCGGGCACGCTGTGAGATGCTTAGTCTCAACTACAGGCCGCACTGAAGCTCTGTTAGCACAGATTGTAACCTCTGTAATTTGCACGCAACTGAAGACGTCATGCATCTGCTTGGGGTATGCCCAATTTTAGCTGAGATAAGAAGCGCCCATCTGGGAAGCCGTTTCCTTTCAGAAGCAGACGTCTTAAATTCGCTAAATGGCAAGAACTGAACAACATTATGCTCCTTTTTATAACAGGCGCTAAAATATAGAACCGCTATTAAAAATGAATATTTGTAACTTTTCTGTAAATTAAATTATGTATCTTTTCTCCTTATTTTTTGTCTTGGTCAATGCTTAAATCGAAAACTATGTTTCATTGTTTTAAATTTTTGTTTGTTTATATCGTTAACAATGTACAAAAACTCAAATGCTATGGCTGACGGTTAAAAATCAAGCCAAAAATTTATATTAATAAAAATCTACTACTAAAGAAGTTCTACAATTGGTTAAAGGGAAAATAAATGTGTGACTGAGTGGGAATAGTCTTTATAAAACCCCAAAATGAAATGCTATATACAATCAACACAAGCCCTTTATTTGGCCTTGATGCAAAAATCTGCAACATACCGAATAAATTCACGTTTTACAGAACCTTGATCAAATTAAGTTGGAGTTTTGAATAAATGCAACGCATATTTTGTAACATTTGTGGTTTGTATTTTGCATCATGAAAAAGTTTATTTATTAAAATAAGGTTTAAATAATTCTTCACAGGAAGAACAATTTTGTGAAACAGCTTAGGAGCAATGTCTTTTAAATAATGAAGATTTCGCAGCTCTCTACACTTTGATATAGTCTCATTCTTTCTGAAAATAGTAGTAGCAAAAATTGGCCATTCTGATGCACAAAGCACTCAATAGATTTTCGGAGGGTCAGGTTTATGGATTGACTTTTTCTTTCCTGTTGATATCTCTGGCCACATTTTGTTGCACACTTTTTATGGCTGTGTCAAAATCGTTAACCTTTGATGATTTCACTTGCACACACACTTACCCAATTAGAGTTCCCACACTTAACAACAACTTCCTTTCGTTTTTTTTTTTTGGGTCGGTCAAAAAACATTTGGCCAATACAAATTGTAATAATTGTTTGGAAAATTGTTGCTCTTAAAAATACATTCAACACACTCACACATACATTTTCCCAGGGGAGCCATTCCCAATCTCTCTCTTTCTCTGTCTCTCTCACACACTGTTCGTGTTTGCTACTTCCGGTTTCACATACACGGTCGTGTGTTGGTCGCCATATTGTTTTCGACATGTGCATGTTTTTGATGTCAAGTGGCCGTCTACTTGAAAACAATTTTTTTTTTTTGCTTCCTTTTCGGTTTGGCTGTTGTCGTTCTTTTGATTGTTGGGGCCAGTTCGAGTTGTTTTTCGGTTCGTTCCAATTGCGTCCATTTGGTTGATGTCGTTATCAATTAAGCGACACGTTGCGTAGTAGCCGGCCCCACATATACAGTTGGCGTCAATTGACTGTACAAAATGGCCCAAATGGGGACAAGCTGTAGTATTTCTTTTGCCCCCAGAGGGCTAGCAGGGCATAAAAACAATGTGCACTTAACCAGCAGCAGGCCTTAAACTCGCACTCACACACACAGACACATAGGTTTTGTACAGTTATTGTGCTGTAAATTGCAGCCATTTGAAGTTAAATGCCAAAATGTGCTGGGTTTTCCTCGAAAAAAGCTTAGGTGTACATAACGGTGCAGTTTCTTAGGTAAATCTACAAATGGGGGAAGGAAGAAGAAGACTTAAACGTTGCCTTTGCCATTTGGCTATGAGTATTTTAACAACAAACAATGAACATTTTAAGAAATGTGGTATGACACTAATTTTTCTGTATCCGGCTCGAAGGACCAAAATAAAGAAATGGTGGCAAACTCATTAAGCCTTTAAACCCTAAGCGAAGGAAATCATCATATCCGACTCAAAAGACCAAAATGAAGAAGTGGTAGAGACTCGTTTCTACACAAAATTCATAATCACTTTTTTGAAGTACGCTTTAAACTCACACGCCGCACTGGCAAGAGATTCACAGTATCCGGCTCAAAGAACCAACACGAAGAACGAATCGCAGACTCCTCTCTACAAAAAAGAAATACTCACCCTTTTTTAGTACGCTGAAAAAGAGGATTAGAGTCCTTCCACACAGTAGTAAGTATCCGGCTCGAAGGACCAAAGTTGTATAATATCATCTAGAAACTGTTTTTTATAAAACTTTTGGCTACCACAAATGAAAGAATGCTTCAACTTAGCCCAAGTATCTCCAAATAGCCTCCATTAATGCAAAAGAGTTTACCCAACACCAACTTAATTCCACTTACAGCCTGAAGTGCATGATTAGACAACATTTTACTTATGCATTTGGCTTTATTAACTCACTTAAACTTTGTTTGTCATCTAAGCAAATCGTGTTAAGTGCTTAACGCCACGTGTGTCCTGTGTCCTGTACAAGTATTACTTACACCCTCTCACAATTATGCATGTCAAATTAACTGTAACTACAGCATGTAATAGAATCAGCAGCAGGAACTGGAGCAGCCACAGAGTCATAAATCTTTTAAGGAATCAGCGAGCAGTAACTAATGATGTTCATAATCAGAGGCGCATGTAAAAGGATAATGGCAAAATGCTGATTAACTGGCAGGAGTAAACCGCACAACTTCATTTTCTCTGTGTGCCAAGTGCGAGGCGGAAGTGTCAGTAGTGGACGCCATTAATTTAGCGGAAATAAACAAGCAAAATCAACAGCAACCGCAAACTCACACACACACACACACACACAGAGTGAGAGAGAGAGAAGGGAGTGAGCAGAATATTCTAGTGCTCTGCTTATAATTGGAGCATAAAGTGAAGCTGTAAGAAATGCGCAAAGCCTGTAAAAAGAGTAACAACAATTGTGAGCCAGGAAATACGAACGGAAATGGCAAAAGCAGAGATACATTTACAAGTTGGCTAGCTCTGGCCTAACCACAAAAGGAATAAGTGTGCGAATCTGTCTGTCTTACACATAAATAAAAGCCCGCAGTTACTTTTCCACGCGTAGAGCTAATTTATGACCAAAAACATACTAGTTGGAGCCCAGGCTTAAGTGTTTGAACCAAAAAAAAATCGCTCTGTGCCAAGACATGAATTTTAAGTGATTTCGGTTTACAATTAATAAAAAACGAGAAGGTCAAGCTTACTTCGTCTGTGCCGTTGTCTTTATACCCTTGCAAGTGCTTTTTGAAATGTGAAAAAACAAAAATTTTTCTAACTTAAACCCATTTTCCAATAGATAAACATATCAAATTAACAATCTCCGTGCTTAAGAACGATTAAATTGAAAACAAAAAAGAATTTCTCACTAAGACTGATTTTCCGACCGATCGGTCCTATGGTAGCCTTAAGATATAGTCGGCCGATTTCGACCAAATTTTGCGGATCTATTTGAAAACATATTAAACAAGTAATCAGCGAGTTTAAGGACACTAACATGAAAAGAGAAAACAATTTTTTTACTAAGACCCATTTTCGACCGATCGGTCCTATGGCAACCATAATTAAATTATAATCAATCCTGACCTTTGAGCTAGCACAAACAAAAACTTTGACTAAATCAAAAAGAAGTCGCAAAAACCCATTATAAGAAATATAAAATGGTTACTCAGTTGAAAAAAATTAAGTTTGTTTTGTTTAAAAACGATCTAACCAAATACCTTACATTCCAAAATATTTATAAAATCGTATGAAAAGGCTTATTCTAATTTGCCCTACACAGTCCAGTTCGAAAGGGTTTGTGAACAAGTTACAAAAATGAAATCGCTCGAAGTTCTGTGGCATGGCGAAAATTTTCGGCGATTTAACAAATCGTTAGAAGCCAAATCGCTAGTGAATTCTGTGGCACCCCTGATAATCAAAAGAAATCAAAAAACGCTCAAAAATTTGATTGCACACAGAAAAAAAAGATCGCGATATTTAGTATCAATCTGATATTTTGTAGTTTCAAATCGGCCTTCATCTGAAAAATACCCAGATGATATGTTCGAATATATCACTTTGACATTTCGAACACATCAACGTGATATTTTTTCCGATCAACAATTTGATATTGGTTAATATCAATGATATATTATTATAGTAGCAAAGCTATATTTTCAAAATACCTGTAGGACATTGTTTTAGTATCAAAGAAATATTTTTAAAATATCAAAAGGGTATTATTGTAATACCAATGCAATATTTTTTTAATATCAAAGTAGTATTTTTAAATATGTATATGATATGAACTTACGATCAATAATACACCACTACAATATCAACTGGATATTTTTATAATACCGTTATGATATTGTATATATGAAACTACCAGTATTAAATAACCAATGGATTCAGTTATTTATTCAAACTATTTATTTCATTTATTTATTTTTTAAAGATAATATTCTTAAAATAAAGTATATGTGGTATCCTTAAATTCTAGACTTAAAATTTAAAATTGTTTTTCTTCGGATCATTTTTTTACCACTTGGGCTATAATTCAAATGGATGGGAGGGCCTTCGAAACTCGTTAATGAAACAATATTTAAATCCTCGATCTGTGAGCCTATTTCAAATGCTTGGTAATGGGTATTAAAAGATAAGACTTCATATTTATGTGTCAGTAAATATGGTTCATTAGACACACTAAGTAGTATTTTATCAATTTTATGCAATTCTATGCATTGATTAATAGTTTTGGTAACCAAAAGTTCAATTAAAGTATTTGTACACAATGTTGAAACATTATTCTCGAGAATTAAAAAACTTGGTTCTTCATATGGATCAATAGGCGATGCAGAAAAACAGTTTGGAACTTCATCCTGCTCATTTGTATACAAATCAAATTTCTCTGTATTTGACGAAACCGATAGGTTGTGGTCTTCTGAGACATTTCCATTATTATAAGTATTATCTAATATTTTCTCTTCATTAGATGACTTTAAGTTTAAATGATTTTTTACATGGTCTTTAAATTTTTTTAAACGGACAAACTCTTGGTTGCATTTGTTAATTTTACATTTATATAAATCATTTGGTTGAAGACCGTGGAAGTTTTTTAAATGGTAATACAGACTTTGTAAAAAATTTAAAATTTTTGTTGCACTTAAAGCTACTCCATTTTATCTTATTTGTAAAATAACATGTATAAATATGTAGCGGTTTAAGCGCTCCATAAGTTGAATTACACTTGCAATTTTTATATCATGTGGTGTTTGTATGTCATAGAAGTATTTTTGGATGAAATCCCAAACAAAAAGGGACTCTTCGGCATACTTAAAATTAAAAACATGGAAGGCTTTGAAACAGCAGTCTAGAGCATTTAAAAAAGAGCTGATTTTAAGTAAGGTATTACCAATTGAGAAGTAGAAGTCTGTTAGACTCTTCAGATCATTGCCAACCACAATAACGTACGGCTGGATGGTCAACTTGTGCTGAATGGAGTTTTGAGTTTTTATTTCCTTTTGATTTTGCAGGTCGCTTATGCATTTAAGATGAAGAACGGAACCATTTATGGAGTCCTGTATTGTCATCTTATGAATGTATTTGTTAGGTCCATCTGTCTTCGTTAAGCGATAAGACGGCTTTAGGCAATAATGGAGGAGCATATAAAGATATGCAATCCTTTGAATCTTTAAAGAAAAGGGTATTCATGAAAATTAAAGAAAGATTTTGTTTAAGAAGAGAGAAGGTACGTACTGTAATCAAGACAACCATCATTTATCGTGTCGAGGAATAGTCCCATATAATAGTCATCTTTAATATACTTTTCATAGTGCGCTGCCAACTTTTCCCAGGAGTCCATCCATAAATTCAGTAGCTTATAAGATTTGTCGGGAAACAACTCTTCGAAGTCCAAGTCAATCTGCAATATTATTTTGCACAAAAAATATGGGTTTTATTAAAACAAAACAACGAATTTGTAAAATGAAAATTTGACTAGCATTACACAACACAAATTTCAACTACACAGCAACTGCAAAAAGAGAGCAAATAGTTAAAAAAAAGTTAAAATAGTTTCTACCGTTAATGAACTCAGTCCAGAAAATTAGTTTTTAAATTTTATGCTTATGCTTACAAATTGAAATCCCTTAGATTGCTTAAATAAAGGAAACTCTTCCAAAACCGATATAAGGGTGTTTGACGCTTGCTTTATGAAATTTTGACGATATTTGGAAGAAGCTTTCCACAATTCAAGACAGTCGTCCTCTGTTCCATTGCAAAACTTTAATTTTTTAACCAACTGAAGAGTTTCACGAGACACAGATTCTTGCTTAGTATTTTGAAGTTGAGTTGCGTCTTGCGAAATTGTGCGTTTGCGCTTTCTATTCAAATTATGCAGTTTATTGAAAAAAACTCCACTAGGATTGGGCTTTCCGTTTTCTCCACTGCAAATAAAATATACCTCTTTTTTTTCATTTGGAAATATTGAGACCAACTGGTTAGCTATGTTTTTGATTTCGGCCTGCTCTGGGACGGCATAGCTATTGGTAGCAGGAACATAATAGCTATCCGAAATAATCGCCAGAACCTTATCTCTGTTAGTCTGATAATTTTGCGCTTTCTTCGTAGTCTTTTAGAATTTTTTCACCAATATCGCAAGACTCTAGAAGCGACTGAATACTCTATAGGTAAGACAATAAAATTATGTAAAAAAAATTATAAATATATAATAAAAATAGAAGAAAAATCAAACCTTTTTTGTGATGCATATTAAAGGTGACGAAGAATGGGATGAGTCGAAATTCTAAGATAAAAATAAAAGATTAATAAAAAAAAATTTCTATCGACATTAAGTGATATACATACATTATTTTTTTTCCACAAAGCAAGCTTCTCCCTAAACTCGGAGCGTAATCCGAACAATTCTCGTTCGGGGAAAATCTGATCAATATCGTTTGCAGAAAGATATTTAATGCGGTCGAAATTATATCCACACTCTATAAAAACGTAAATTGTGCAATTAATGTACTGAAAATAATAATTATTTCAAAACAAAACTTACCAATTAACTTTTCGTAGACCAATATATCAATGTTTAGTTTCAGTATTAACTCATAGAGTTGGTCTTCCATTTTAATCTGAAAATTATAAAAAATTAATATATTTAAACTCGCAAACGGTTTTTGTGCATGTGTGCCCTTGAACATCAAAGACCACACATATACATACATACATGCATATTTTGCATGTAGATTGGTATGTACGCATGTTTGCATATGCATGTATTTGTGTTGTTCGACGTTCAAGGGCAGAACAAAAAAAACGCATCGCGGACACAAAATATGTATACATACATATGTACATATTTAAACACGCACTTCTACTGCGTAGAGAGCTCAATGTGAAAAAACACGCACAATATGTATGTATGAGTGTGTGAATTATAATCGTACATACTATTAGTGCCTTTATAAAGGCAATAGCTTTTTTAAGATTTATTAAGTTGCAAGTACAACAACAATACAACAAAACACACACATGCTATTCACTTTTTATTCACTTTTACCGTTTACATTTGGTTTTTGCCACCGCACTTTTTTTTACTTACATTTCCCACGCTCCAGCACAGATCGAATGACGAAATTCGCAAGAAGAAGCTAGAAGTTCGCTGCAAACCCGACGCCAACTTCGAAACGTTCACGAATAAAAAACGACCGGCACTCGTTTTCGCGCTTGCGGCAGCAGAGCAATGAGCATTGTTTTTGCTTTTTTCGAGAAAGACTATTGCTGTCTCTCTTTGATTTGAGAAACTCTGTGTGTCTCTTTCTACTTTCAGAATTTCGATGTCTACTTTGATCTGAAGTCATATCACTAGGTCATTTTTCACATCACTTTGATCATTTTACATTTCAACATAATATTTTTAGTATCAATGCGGTATTACAGGTTCATATTGATATTAAATAGTTTCACTTTGATATGCAACTATTGATATTACTGATATGATATTGAAATATCTGATCTTATTTTTTTCTGTGCACCTATCCGCATCGATCATTTCGATTGAATAAAACGCATATATGGTGCGAGTGACTAGCTCCTCTTCTGGAAGCTGAATATTTTATTAAGTCATTGGTTTTTCCTTTTTTTACATTTTTGGTTCTACTCCCAAGCAAGCGCACTAACAATGGTTGTGCGCTACTTGGAATTCTAATTTATTGATAACTGATGTGGACCTTTTTTTAGGGTTTTTAGGTTCTAGTCTATTTTTAAGCTCAAAAACAGTTCCCAAAATTTTGAATAACGTACCCATTTGTATAACAAATCTAAACGTTAACAAGCGTCAACTGTATTTTGCCACAATACTTCATAAAAATAAGAAAATTTTCGGCCTGATTTGACACTGCTGTTCGAACGTCTTCTTAATTATATCAACTACTAGCTAACATTACCCGTCCTTGCCGCGTTTTATTTAAGGAATAGAAACCGGTGCTAAACCGAACCGAGACCAAACTATACCAAAACTCTAGTAACATCAATAATCCAACATCATGGTTCCTCTTATGGCGAGTTTCTCTTGGTTGTCTTAAGTCACGCCATTACTACTTATGACAGCTTCAACTTATTTTCATCCGAAAAAAATATCATTGCGGCATTCTTAGAAAAAACCCAAATTTTTCATGTGCTTCCTGCGACAACTACTTAATCTGCTTTTTATACTCTGTATCGAAGGTACATAGAGTATATTAAGTTTGTGCAAAAGTATGTAACAGGGAGAAGTAATCGTTTCCGACCCTATAAAGTATATATATTCTTGATCAGCATCAACAGCCGATTCGATATAGCCATGTCCGTCTGTCCGTCTGTCTGTCTGTCCGTCTGTCTGTCTGTCTGTCCGTCTGTCTGTCTGTCTGTCTGTCTGTCCGTCTGTCCGTCTGTCCGTCCGTATGAACGAAGAGATCTCAGAGATGGTAAGAGATAGAGGTTTGACATGTATGGGACATATATTTCTTATACTTGCAGGCCGATCAAGTTTATTTTCAATTTTGGCCACGCCCACTCCCGCCCCCGCAATTTGGAAAAAACTTCATATCTCCTACAGTTTTGGAGATAGATCGTTCGTTCCTTCTAGAGATACCTTGTAAACAAAACTATTTATCGATTTGCTGAAGGAATGATAAAGATCGGATGAACGATACTCAAGTTATGGGCAAAAAACGGCCACTTAACCCCACCCACCCCCCCACCAATAACCACAGCAACATACCCTAACCGTTCAACACAGGCAATGTTAGTGCGAGAGAGAAAGAGAGAGAGAGAGAGAAACTTAGAGAGCGCACCGCGTTGTGCGCGGGGTGTTAACTGGCCGTTTGACTCCTGAGCAAATGCGAGTGTAAGGGTACAGAGTATGTTATAGTCGGGCTTGACCGACTTCTCTTTCTTGTTTTTTATTTCTTTTTATACCCTTGCAAAGGGTATTATAATTTTGCCCAGAAGTTTGCAACGCATAGAAATATTCATTTCCGACCCCATAAACTATATATATTCTTGATCAGGGGGACGAGCTGAGTTCATTGAGCTTTGTCCGTCCGTCTGTCTGTCCGTCTGTCTGTCTGTCTGTCTGTCCGTCTGTTTCTACGCAAACTAGTCTCTCAGTTTTAACGCTATCGAGCTGAAATTTTGCACAGAGTCTTCTTTTTACTGCACGCTGCTAATATGTCAGAACCGACCGGATCGGATCACTATATCTTATAGCTGCCTTAGGAACCATAGGTCGAAAAATGGGTTTTAGTGAGAAAAACTTTTTTGTTTCCAATGTTAACGTGATTAAACTCGGCCATTAATAATATTATATGCTTTCAAACAGATTTTCAAGTTTTGGTCAAAACCGGATGACTATATCTTATAGCTGCCATAGGACCGATCGGTCGGAAAATGGGTCTTAGTGAAAAAAAACTTTTTTGTTTTTAAGTAAATCGTTCTTAAGGTCGGTGATTATTAATATTAAACGCTTTCAAACTTATTTGAAAAAGTTGATCGACATCGGGTGACTATATCTTATGGTTGCCATAGGACCGATCGGTCGAACATGAGTCTTGGTAAAAAATTTTTTTGTTTAGTTTTGTTAGCGTCCTTAAACTCGCTGATGACTTATTTTATGTGCTTTCAAATAGATTTGCAAAATTGGGCCGAAATCGGATGACTGTATCTTAAGGCTGCCATAGGCTGCCGATCGGTCGGAAATTGAGTCTTAGTGAGAAAAACTTTTTTCAGACGTTTATCTGTCGGAAAATAGGTTTTAGTTAGAAAATTTTTTGATTTTTATGTAAGCGTTCTTAAACTGTGACATTTGCATTTGCAAGGGTATAAAAACTTCGGCACAGACGAAGTTAGCTTGGCCTTCTCATTTTTTAATTCTATAAACTTAATTAATCAAAAAACATCCGCTGATCGTCAAATTCACATTAATTTCTGTTGGCTCAAGAACTTATTTCCTAAGAAAATCCAATCACGTCAAACAAATATGAGATAACAGTGCTAAGAATGTTGAAAGAAGTATTTTGCATACACTCAAAAAAATTTTTTTTTGCCTAAAAATGTAGGTAAAATTACCTAAAAAGGCACCAAGGCCATTAGGGTCCAAATATTTAGATTCCAAAATTTAGGTAAAAGTTGACAAAATTTTAAGCATATTATTTCGCTATTAGAGTAAGTTTGAACATTAGTTTTTACGTATAATATTTGATCAAATTGTGATACAAAATTGATCTAAAATTCTAGTTTTTTTTAATTTTCAATAATGTGGTAGAAACATACCTTAAACCTTAAAGATTTTATATCCTGTGGCAATGGTCATAAAAAGTACTTATGCTTTTTATTTCCTTATTTTAAGAGTACAAAGTAACCATTCATAATAGTGTGGTCATATCCCCCCAATAGTATGTATTTTATCCCCTTAGTAAAATAATACACTTTTTATTCAGAAATTACATTATTATTTACATTTCCATACAGGTCTTAAAATAGTTTAAAACATTAAAAGTTTTAAATTTCGAAATAAGTTTTGGAAGTTTTTAATTTGGTGAAGTCGGTGAATAACAAATTAAGGAAAATGTAAATGTTTTGTTACTGTTCCCGTATCATTTTCTAATCATTGATCACGGAAACAATAGTAGTATTAAAATCGATTGTGTCAATTTTAAAAATAAAAAAAACTTTTCAATAAATATCCAATTAACTTGGATGCCTATGGATATATCAGATCGAACACGTGAAAAATGTTAAGGTTCGCATCAACAGCGCTAAGGATATCGCTTAACTTATAGTATAAGTCGGCCTAGTATATACAGAGAAGGCCCAACACTGCATATAATATATTGTAAGGTCTCCTTTTTTTTATACAGTATCTCAATTTTTGCTTTGATTGAAGATTAACAGCTCGCCCTCGCATCTGCGATCGTAATTTTTAAGATCAGTTTTTTGTTATTTGGTTTGAGAACAGTGCGACGTGCCTGCATTCGGATATGAAGTTAAATAAGCAGTAAAGCAATTCTTCAGCATTTTTATTTTAAACTGGCAAGTAGTACGTTTCCTAAGAAAAAAGGTGATTCGAACATGAATCTGAAACAGCACTGTGTGAGTTGTGATATACCTGAACTTCTGTTGGTCCGGTCCACCAAAAATGTATATACATATATACTTGCAGGTTAGAACATTATAACATTTTATTTTTTTAATTGACAAGTAGCTCAATTTTAGTTAGGAATTTATAAAAAAGGCATACTGAGATATACAGCCATGCTTCCATTTTCGCTTTCGCGTTAAAAAACGTTGTCATGAAAAAAATTTTGAAATCGATTGTTTTTACACTTAAAAATAGTTTCAGTAGAAATGGGTCATTTATTATTTTTTTTTTTTGTAAACTAGAGTAACTTTTCAGTTATGGAGTCAAAGGTCTGCCAGCAATCTTTGTCCTGACTGACTCACTGGTAATGCATGTGCAGCTAAAAAGGTAAGAGAAAAGGTGTTGAGATTTGGACAGAGGTAAAAAGAGTGAACTAAGAAGGCGATTCTTAGGCTAAAGAACTCACGCTTATGCATTTTTTCCATTCTTCGGTATTTATTTATCGATTTTAGCAATCGATAGGTGCACTAGCGGGGTCACATCGGTCCTAGAAGGTTAATGACAAACAGTTGTCCTCGATGAAATAAAGGATCACCATTACTTCCCGTATTAAAATCGCACGTACGTTGATCAAAATACTGATCTCGTTGAGAACCATATTGATGCGAATAATTTTCGGAATTGTTATACTCGGAAATGGAACGGGCTAGTTTCCATTCAAGTATTGTAACCAAATCAAATCAGGAGATAATAAAAAAACAAAAATACAATACAATCAAATGTACATTTATAAGGCTTAAGGCTTACCAGAGCCTAAAATTTGTTGATTGAACTTTTCCGATATAGTCCACATTTGAGCTGTTTATGTAAAAAATAACTTAAATAATTCAATTATAGTCCATGTTTGCATTTAAGGCTAACCGTTTCCTAAAATCTAGGAAGAAACATTTTTTGAGTGTAAGCATTCTTAAAATAGATTACAACAGACTTTTGCATACCCAAAACAAGTAGTTTGAAATTGTTCAGTTCTTATCAATACATAAGAACTGTTGGCATATATTAATCATATATATGTATATATTCAATTATTCGCTGTGTATACCATACAAATATTTTGTATTATATTTGGCTTCAGTGATTGTGCGTGCTGTTCAGTTTCGTTTTAGAGCTTGATGGAAGCGCACAATCAAATAATGTTAATTCGTATACTTTTGCCTCTGATTTTGGCTTTGGTGCTGTTGATGCTAAGAGCTGATAAAGGTAAATGAGAATTGAGCACCAATAACTTGTAAAAATTTATTTCGAATTGATATTGCAGTACAAGCTAAGTGCGATGTAAACCATTTCGAGTGTGAAGAGGACGACACCTGCATAGAATGGAAATTTCTCTGTGATGGAAAAGCGGATTGTTCACATGGCAGCGATGAAACGATTGTTCAGTGCAAAACAAATTCTTTGCCTGACAAAGAATCTAAACATTACTGTGCTTACGGTCCGGCGCTTAACGAAGATTATGGAAGAATGTGCAACGGAATCGTCGATTGTGCTGATGGATCAGATGAAGCTGATAATATATGCCTGGACTATATAACCAGGAATCAAAAAATAAAAGGTGAATGTATGGGGTATGCATGTTGGTATGAAACTGATCTATCGAAACTTGAATTAAAATATCATTTGCAGTGATAACGAACTGGAGTGTTTATCGGGGCAATGCCTCTCCCAGGACAAACTGTGTGATAACATTTTGGATTGCCCTGATGGACGCGATGAGTCAGTGGAGCTCTGCATGAATAACTGTGGATATTCGCAATTTCGTTGCGGCAATGGCAAATGCATACCCAAATACAAATTATGTGATAACAGCTTCGACTGTGTGGATGGTTCCGACGAGCTATTTAATGTATGTGGTGAATCGATTCACCGTAAACTGTTTTACCCTAGTTATCAACGCAAAGACCCTGCAAAGTGTTATGAGCCCACAAAGCTGAAACTGCGCTTTACAAGTGAATCAAAATTTCATCTGGACAAGGGAAGCCGATTCGTCTATGCGAATGAAGCGGTGAAATTGGAGTGTTCGTATCCTGATGTGATTGGAGATCATTTAAACGGATGGAATGTGTGTCTAAATGAGGGTAGCTGGCATGAACCATTGTTTAATTGTCCAGATGCTCCCATGTTTTCTGGTAAGTGTGTATTATACGAGGTTTGACATTATTTATAACTATATGTTTGGACTCCTTGCACAAGATTACAGGTAATCAAAACATTTTCAATTTGTATCCTTTTAATTGCTCCCTTTCCCACTGAGAACTGAGTCATCTTAGTACACTTTGTGTTTTGCTTTTTACTCATTCATCAATCAAATCGCTTTTCATATTCATTCATTCACACTAAGTCGATTTGAGTATTCAAAATTTTACATTCAATCAGCGGTGTCACAGAAATCTCTACAGATTTCATCTTCGGTTGGTTTGCAAATCGCTCGAAAAATTCGTCGGTGTCACAGAACTTCAGGAGATTTCATTTTCTTATTTGAAAATCTAGTTAGAACAGAAGCTGTTCCAATTGAACTGTCATCTGTAAAAACAGGGCGGCATCTATCGCAAAAAAATTTCCCTTGTGTTATATGGAAAAATGACACCCTTCTGGATGTGTTTTTTGTAAGCAATACCGATAAAATTTTATTATATGACCAAGTCTCAGTACCGAATTTCTCAAAGCATAATTTAATATATCTAACATATGACGTATTAATTGAAAAAAATGACCAAGTGATTAGTTATAGGAACTTTAGAGACATTGACTATGTAAGATTAAACAATGCACTTGAACTTTGTGACTGGAACAGCATTTACTTGACTCCATCAGTGGATGAACAACTACGTTCGTACCCATTAAAAGTAAGATAATTAGACCCAAGGATAAGCCCTGGTTTAATAAGCGCATACAAGATGAAATACTTAAACGAAATAAGGCATATTTAAAGTGGAAGAGGTACAAGACTGAACAACTATATACTCAATTTTCAAACTACAGACGCATAGTAAACAACCTGATCTGCAATACAAAACGTACATACTACACACATAAGCTAAATAGTGCAATATCCACTAGTCAAACATAGAAAAATATTAAGGATATTGGGATAGGAAAACACAACCCTGTTATCACAGACGGTATTGACGTTAATACCCTTAATAGGAAATTTGTGCAATTAAATATACCAGAAACTCCATGCAATCTGTACCTGAACACACCTCCAATTAACTGTGATAATTACTTTAACTTTGTATGTGTGAATCAATGTGATGTCCTAGAGTCTCTCCTTAATATTAAGTCAAATGCAATCGGACTGGACAGACTGTATCCAAAATTTCTTTCAATGCTGCTCCCCAAAATATTACAGCATATAATAAATACAGCGCTCACAACGTCTACATTCCCAGACAACTGGAAAATAGCGAAAATTATCCCAATACCAAAGACTTCGAATGAGTTCTGGTCAATATCCATACTGTCATTTCTTTCAAAAGTGTTTGAGAAGTTGATGGCCAAACAAATTAACAGCTTTCTTGAAGAAAATAAGTTACTCGATAACAGGCAATCCGGTTTTCGCAAACATAGAAGCTGCACAACAGCAATAATAAAAGTAGTTGAGGATATACGACAAAAATTGGATGACAGTTTTGTGACTTTTCTAACCCTTCTTGACTATAGTAAGGCCTTTGACACGGTAAACCACGATATACTATTAACTAAGCTTAGATACTTAAATAATTGTTCTGAGACTGCTCTGAAGTTAATAAAATCATATCTAAGCGGCAGAAAACAAGCTGTAGTAGCGAATGGATGTGAATCAGAACTGGTTTCAATCACGCGGGGAGTCCCACAGGGATCAGTGTTAGGACCACTACTATTTGCCGTTTATGCAAATGACCTTCCCAAATCTTTATTAACGAGTGATGTCCATATGTATGCAGATGACGTCCAAATGTATGTTAGTCGACCGTTAAGTAAAATCTGCGATTGTATTGATATATGTAATTCTGATTTGTCACGTGTTTCTGAATGGGCAAATAAGAATGGACTGTCTATAAACCCGAGAAAATCAAAATGTATTGTTATCTATAAACGAAAGATCGTTACAGAAAACTTGCAAAAACTTAAGATAGATAATCAGACAATTGAATATGTAGAAAGAGCCGAAAACTTGGGACTGACTTTTAATAATACTCTAACATGGAATGATCAAATTAACAAAACCGCTGGAAAAATGTATGGTCTGTTGAGGCAGCTAAATTACACAAAAACACTTCTGCCTACTAAATTTAGATATCTAATCGCAAAAGCTTTCCTAATTCCAACACTGACATATGGAATAGAAATATTTGCCAGCAGTGATATGACTAGTCAGAACAGAATAAAAGTAGCATTTAATAACATTTCTAGGTATGTTTATAATCTCGGACTGACTGAGCATGTCACTATCCACACAAACAACCTGCTCAATACTAACTTAAGCAATTGGATTCACGGCAAAGTATTAAAACTACTGCACAAAATTATATTAACTAAGGAACCCGCATATTTATTTGATTTGCTTAAGTTTATGTCGTCAAGACGAACAAACAACTTGGTATCCTTAAGATGCAACCTGGAGAGCTGTAAAAAACAATTTAATTATTATGCTATTCAGCTCTGGAACAACCTACCTCATTTTCTAAAACAGCGATGCCCAGCCGTATGCTCTTTGGGTACGTTTTGTTATTGTAATTCCACCAAACATAGGAAATCAATGATCGTATACATGCAGGGCGCGAGGCATACAAAACGACACACACGCTAGCGATTTCGTGTGTATGCGACGCGTAGAACAAAAACCGGTTTTGTTCTCTTCTTTGATTGGCGTTTGCGAGCGCAAGCAAACTGACCAACAACAATTTCATTATTGGTATTAGTGCTTATCTTTGTGAGTATTGGTGAGTGCTCTGTCGTATGCAGCTTTTGGGCATGCCTGCTCTAAAAACAACTACAAGCACACACAAATTTACTAATAGTTTAATGGAACATTTTAAAAATAATAGTAATATATAATTAGACTTTTCAATATAAAAACAAACAAAATGATCCCCTTTTCCCATTTTTAATGAAAACAGGGCATAAAAACAAAAAAAACAAAAATTATTTATGTTAAAATTAGGGATATATATTTTTAATGTAAATTAATTTTAAGTCAGTTTCTTTTTTTATTTTTTGTATTATTCTGTAAAGAAATTGTCGTTGTGACTAGTGCATTAACTTAAGGAACTCCTTGTAGCACTAGGAAGATGAAAATAAAATAAATCTAAATCTAAATCTTTTTTTAGTTGTGATATTTATTGATTGTGTTATATGTTTTATGATGCATTTTTATATTATAATTCAAATTTATATATATTCATTTCATATTCTCCAAAAATAAAATGCAAAATTTAAAAATGTGCTCGCGCCACTCATAAAGTTTAACTTGCCAGCCCTTAGTCAGCTGGCTCTTACATAGATGGCGACCAAGTTGCAGATGGCGCCACTTGAGGTGGCTGCTTTTGACAAATACGAAACACTGTTTAAAATAATTAAATAATTTATTAATTTGATGCAACATATCCAGAAAAATATTATTGTTTACATTTCCAAAACTAATTTTACTTGTCAAAATTTTTTGGGTGGTGAATTTAGCTAAATCTCCTGACAAAACACGAGAGATTTGAAACCAACCGAAAAAGATTTCTGTCACACCGAGATTTGGTTTTGGGTTGGAATTTGGTTGGAAGAGATTTCTGTGACACCGCTGAATGTGACTGAATGCAATAGAAATTCATTCAGTTGAGTACTTATTGGTGCTCACAGTTTGAGTGCTCTCATATAAAATATGTTGCCTAATCCGAATGTTTTTCGTTTTTTTTTTTTGTAGACTCAGATGTCACTTGCCGATCTGATCAATTCACCTGCGGCAATGGTCGGTGCATTCCAAAGCGTTGGAGATGTGATGACGATGAAAATTGTGGCGATGGGTCCGATGAGCGTGATTGCGACCTTAAGCTGGATTTTCCCAAAGAATACTTCATTTCGAAGCGATCGGTTGGATATTATCACCCAGTAAGTATGCGGAATTAGTTAGTAAAATGAGGGGTTGAGTTTTATTCTGAATTTTCGTAGCATTAGAGCTCGTTTAATAAGTAACTTTTAACACGAATTTATGTCAAAACAGACAGCTTAAATAGACAGCACAGAATATGATATATTTGCAGGTAGTTGGCGTGCATTTGATTTTGAAACACTAAACGAAGAAGTGAAGTCTACTTGACAATTGCCATCTATCAAATCTTCATCTTCAAAATTCGCGATTTTTCGACCTTTTGATCTTCACCATCCGTTTATTTACCCGTCTTTATAATAATCTAAACTTATTATAAAATTAGGCAAATTTCGCGATGGTCGATTTACCCATCTTCATTTCAATCCAAACTCATACGAATTTTTGCAAATTTCTAACATTTTTAAACCGATTGACCAACACCTCCTGTCAACCCGTTTTCAATTGCAAATTTCTGGTCCGTATGATCTACACTTCATATTTATCGGTCTATTTAACCCTCTTCATGACAATCTTAACACATATACAATTTTTTTCAAAATTCCTTATTTTTTTAAACCGACACCTTCCTTTTACCCTTAATTGCCAATTATTAAATCTTCACGATGCAATTTTTTGGGACTGTCCAAACTAACCATTTAGTCAACAATTGCGATCTATTACTCACCCAAAAATCATAAAATTTAGCAAAATTTCACGATTTTTTGTGCCGTAGCGACGAGAAGATTGTTTTTCAAAAATTGTTTTTGAAGTGATAACATTGTACTACAAATGAGAAAGCCCTTAATGCACTATTTTAGTAACGTTTGTGCTCCTCTTGAGTCCAATGTTTTCGGGTTTTCCCCCTCTGTGTACATTTCTCTACCCTTTCTTCCTTTCCAGGTGTGTGTTGCCGATGGTTATGAGTTATCCACAGATAGGCGCACTTGCATAGACATCAATGAATGTGAGAATCCGGGAGTTTGTTCTCAGATTTGCATCAACGAAAAAGGCGGCTTCAAGTGCGAATGCGAGGCGGGCTACATGCGAGATCCACGGAATCATACGCGTTGCAAGGCCAGCGAGGGTCAGGCCTCACTGTTGCTGACTTACCGTAATCATATACGTAAGATTGCCCTGGATGATATGGAAAATACCTTAATAGTTAATAATGCCGAGGATGTCAACGCTTTGGACTTTGTCTTTCGCAAGGGCATGATCTTCTGGAGTGATAGTATCACAAATAAAATTTACAAGGCACTCATTGATGTGGGGCAGGAGAATAGGGTGATGCTGAAGCAGTCGTCGGAAAGCGTATATGGTCTGGCGGTGGATTGGATCTACAATCACGTATACTACACGAATAGGGTCAAAAGCACCATTGAGCTGACCGATTTCGATGGAAATATGAGCAAGGTTTTAATAGATGCCTTGGAAAAACCACTTTTCATAGCCTTGGATCCTATTGAGGGTTGGATGTACTGGTCAGTCATCGGGACCTCCCGGCGTATTGAACGTGCTGGTATGGATGGCTCTCATCGCACCACCATTATCAACAATGACATCATGTTGCCCACTGGCATTACTTTGGATCTGGTGCGCAAGCGAATCTACTGGGTGGATTCTGCATTACAAGCCATCTCAAGTGCCAACTACGATGGCTCAAAGCGTAGTCGGATTTTGTACTCCAAGGAGTATCTGCAATTTTCCAGGTCGATCACCACCTTTGAGGATTACATCTACTGGATCGTCTGGGAAAATCGAACCGTGTTCAAGGCCAACAAATTCACGGGTGAGGGTGTGGAACCTATCATGATAGACCATATGGTAAGATCCCTAGTGGTGTGTAAAGTGGCGGGATTTATTACTAATCTGACTCTTTTAGGGTTCTTATCCTTCGGCCATACATGTCTATCATCGCTACCGCCAACCCGATGGCATCAATTATTGTCAGACCATGAATGGTCATTGTTCTCATCTCTGCCTGCCCTCCCCGCATATCAATGAGCATAGTCCACGCTTCTCCTGCGCCTGTCCCACCGGACTTAAGTTAATGGCCGATGGCCGCAAGTGTGGGAATGATCGTTAGTAGCTTTAAAAGTGTTCTTTACAATTTCATACGTGGGAGTTGCTTTTGCAATTGCTCGGCCAAGTTGACTGCATTTTATAGTCTCCTCTAGGCTCTTGCCTAGCACATGTTTATTGACAAACAGACACATACATACATACAAATTTTTAATTTTTCATTGATAAATTTACCAATTTCACTTTTTGTTTTTCATCCATCAATTTTTCACTCAAAAACGAGTATGTCGGAGAAGCTCGGTGATCAATAATTTATCAAAAATATGCAATATTTGTTTATTTTTTGGGACATTCCGATACAAAATATTTGAATAACCGTGATTTCCATATGGTTTTGTTTTTCGTTGCTGTTTTAAAACTGATGAGGGTAAAAAAGTCGAAAATACTAAATCATTTACAAAACTTTATCATTGGCAATTTGCAGTTAATCTCGATCCAAATACAAATGGCAGTACGGGTTGTCCTCTGGGCTTGTATAACAGGAAAACCACAAAGATTTTGGAATGCATAGATGAGGACTGCAACCAGAAAATCGAGACCCATCCACCCATTGGGGATATAACACTGGAAATTGTGTGTGCTCTTGGATACCAACTGTTGCCAAAAAAATTTGAAGGAAAGCTGAGATGTCACCGAAATGTATGGCACCCTTCGACAGCGGAAATACCACGGTGTACAAGTAAGTTTTTATCATTTATGGAAATTTATGCATTTTTGGTTACACTGAGGAAAAAAATCAATCTAAAATCTAGATTGAAAATGTCGTTTTCAAGAATCTTGCAATCTTATAAAAACAAGATTGAGAAACCTTGAGATGAGTTTAGAAATCTAAAAAAGAAGATCTATCGTCTCGCAACTTATCAACCATCCTACAGTTTTCTGTAAAGCTTCAATATAAATTAATTTTTGATATATGTAGGTTTATTTTGCTAAAGAAAAATAAAAAAAATCAACTTTCGCTCGAACCACGACTTTCTCGTTCAATAAAACATTGGCACGGCCGAATAGTCGATTTTGCCGTAGGGGGTCCATCGTTAAGCGCAGCCAGTTGCAGTATAAGAACTCAGGCTGCGAAAACTTTGCTCTTATACCGCAACTGGTTGAGCTTAACAGTTGACGCTCGATTGTAAAGCGGTGGTGTCAGTGTTTCATTGCGCAGAAGGTACTGATCGCGGCGGATTAATAATTTACAATTTATATAAGTTTTTCAGAAAGAAGAAAATGTTAATAACTAAAACAACTAACTAAGCCCCAACCAAGTCACATCCAACCCCATCCACCTAAAAATAAAAAATGCTTAATTTTTATACTCAGTACCGAAGGTACATAGATTATATTAAGTTTGTGCAAAACTGTGTAACAGGGAGAAGGAATCGTTTCCGACCCTATAAAGTATATATATTCTTGATCAGCATCAACAGCCGAGTCGATATAGCCATGTCCGTCTGTCCGTCTGTCCGACTGTCTGTCTGTCTGTCTGTCTGTCTGTCTGTCCGTCCGTATGAACGAAGAGATCTCAGAGATGGTAAGAGATAGAGGTTTGACATGTATGGGGCATATATTTCTTATACTTGCAGGCAGATCAAGTTTATTTTCAATTTTGGCCACGCCCCCTCCCGCCCCCACAATTTGGAAGAAAACTTCATATCTCCTACAGTTTTGGAGATAGATCGTTCGTTCCTTCTAGAGATACCTTGTAAACAAAATTATTTATCGATTTGCTGAAGGAATGATTAAGATGAACGGTACTCAAGTTATGGGCAAAAAACCGCCAGTTAACACCAACCACCCCCCCCACCAACAACCACAGCAACATACCCTAACCGTTCAACACAGGCAATCTTAGTGCGAGAGAGAAAGAGAGAAAAACTTAGAGAGCGCAACGCGTTGTGCGCGGGGTGTTAACTGACCGTTTGACTCCTGAGCAAATGCGAGTGTAAGGGTACCGAGTATGTTATAGTCGGGCTTGACCGACTTTATTTCTTGTTTTTTGTTTATTTTTTTCATATTAAAACGATCTTAATTCAATATTGTTGGATTAAGATTTAGATTAAGAATATAATCTTGGGTTAAGATTATCTCGTCTCTGTCGAATTCTGACACCGTTTCGTCTCGTTTCATGATTATAATCATGGTTTTAGATTGATTTTTTTCTCAGTGTACATGCTGTTTTTTATAACCGGTACTCATAGAGTAGATTAGCATCAATAGACGCTAATCATGTATGCTTCGAGCTTTTCCCTCGCCCCAATCCAAAATGTTGAATTACTCCTACAATTTTGATGATATCGAAAATGTTATTTCTAATTTTACACTAAAGTGTGTAAGCCCAATGTCTATAATCTATGAAATTTTCAAAATGATCGGATAATATAAAGCGGAGATACTCAAAATTCAACTTTTGGCATATATTCGTAGTCAGAATGTGTACAATAATGTTAATGCTATGTTAATTAATATTTAGTTCATAAGCGTTAGTTAATAATATTTTCAAACGACATTCGTTATGAGTGAGGCCAATTCAAATACTTTCTGCAATACATATACCGGAGGGCTCAGCGGGGTACTTTAACTTTTTTTTGTCAGTGTGAGTCCTAGTTGTTTTAAAATTTTCAAGATCACCTGCTAATATGTGCTTCCCTTGCATTTGTTGGACTTTTTAGGCGCAATGTCAGCATCAAAACAAAACCTTTTTTTTAGTTTGGCTCAACGAATATATCTCCACAAAGAAATTTTTGTCTTTGTAAAACTATTTTTTGATACAATTTTATATAAAAAAACCTGAAGTAAGCTGGACCGTATTGAAATCTAAAAAAAATTGCGAGATTTTATCAATGGGTTTGTTCAAAACGCTAATATTCTTCCAAGCTATGATGTATTGCGATCATCGAATATCAATTCGGTGCTTATCCATAGATTTTCATTATTAATATTCTATTTTCTTCGAAAAAGTGCGATTCTTAAGAAGAAAAAAATGAAATAATTTTGTTCAATTTCTTAATATTTTTTCTAGATGCATAAAAAAAAAATTGCGAGCATTACTTTTGCTCTTTTTATTCAAATTACTTTACTGATTTAAGAACAATGTTTGGCGCGATTATTGGAAATTCAATTACCTTTCGATTCATACCTTGCTTGAGTCCATCTAAAGATTCTGACTCGAGATTTGGCTCAAAATGTGTGTGTACCTACCGAAATAGTTTAGAAAAACGTAAACTTCAACTTTAAAATAATAAAAAAATGTTATTAAAAACTTTTTATTTTTTTTATTTAAACTTTAAGAAAATTGGGGAAAATTTAGAAATTTTGAAAAAAAAAACAAGAAAGAAAGTCGGTCAAGCTCGACTATAATATACTCTGTACCCGTACACTCGCATTTGCTCAGGAGTCAAACGGCCAGTTAACACCCCGCGCACAACGCGTTGCGCTCTCTAAGTTTTTCTCTCTTTCTCTCTCGCACTAAGATTGCCTGTGTTGAACGGTTAGGGTATGTTGCTGTGGTTGTTGGTGGGGGGGGTGGGTGGTGTTAACTGGCGGTTTTTCGATAAATAATTTTGTTTACAAGGTATCTCTAGAAGGAACGAACGATCTATCTCCAAAACTGTAGGAGATATGAAGTTTTTTCCAAATGCTCACGAGTTATACGCGCTCATCTCTTAGTATCTCTCTCTCTCTCATTAAGATTGCCTCTGTTGAACGGAATGCTGTGGTTATGGGTGGGGGGGTGGTTGGCGTTAACTGGCCGTTTTTTGCTCATAACTTGAGTATCGTTCATCCGATCTATATCATTCCTTCAGCAAAAAAATAATCTTGATTACTAAATATCTCTAGAAAGCACAAAACCTTCTATCTAAAAAACTGTGGAAGATATAACTTTTTTCTAAATTGCGGGGGCGGGAGGGGGCGTGGCTAAAATTAAAAATAAACTTGATCTGCCTGCAAGTATAAGAAGTATATGTCCCATACATGTCAAACCACTATCTCTTACCATTTCTGAGATCTGTGCTTTCATACAGACGGATGGACAGACGGACAGACAGACCCCGTGCGCTGGGGTAGTCCATCTACACCCCATTGTCCAGTTTGTTTGGTTGTTTAAATGAATGTTGTTTTATTTTTTTCGAATTGTCGTTTGAAATGCGAGCATGGGAATCTTACTTCGCCCTTTTTACCTAAGTAATTGAGAATATGGAAGTCGGGGAGGGCCGACTATAGATATCGGTTCTCAATAAAGGAAAATAATGTTTTAAAATTTTTCTGAGTTAAAAAATTATTTTTGATTAATTTTGAAAATAAATCTATTTAGTGAGCTATAACAACCGTCCATTTAGATATACAAGTGTAAAGGCAGCTATACAAATTTACAAACGAAATTATTCATATACTATAACTTTTCTATCTCTCAGGACTATGCGATATAAATGATATCCAATCTACATACTCTTTAACGACAAATGTCTGTGTGAAAGAAAATAGATATACGAATTGCTCTAGCCCACATGAACTGGAACCTGGAACAACGGTGAAAATCACCTGTAAGCCAGGTTTCTTTTACAAAAAGGCTATTCCATCTGTGACATGTCTTGACAGTGGCATTTGGCAGGGACTGGACCAACTCTATGAAGAAGACAACGAATACTGTTCAGACGATTGCCTGGAAATGCATAAGCCGGCAAGAGCGATTTCTATAAATGCATTTCCGATCAAAACATGGCAAGCCCCCTGGACCGTGGCCATTTATCATAAAAATCAACGAAGTTCTGTCTTTAAGTGTGCCGGCAGTTTGATCAAGCTGAATTTTGTGATAACAGCCGCTCATTGCCTTTACAAGGACTCAATAGCACAGGTAAATGATGATGAACTACGCATTCGTTATTTGGATCAACAGTATGAAGTGCGTGGCTCTAGGAAATTCCCGTAAGTTGTCATCAGCTACACGTGATTAGCACACTAACTAACACTACTTTAATTACAGCGGTTATTTGGGCAACGGTATTTACGACCATGATATTGCCGTCCTAAAATTGAAAGAGAACGTAATTCCGGGGCCGAATCAGGTGACCATTTGTCTGCCCTGGTTTCACAAGGATCTTAAACTTTTGAATGAAAGCTTACCTCAAGTGTCTGGTTGGTCCAATGAAAGCCTCACGGCAATGAATGTTCAGATTACAACAAGGAATACACAAACTGGATCTTACCAAATACAAACAAGCGGGGAGACCAGTCTATGTAGTGGCGACAGTGGGAGCCCTGTTTATATGCAATGCTCTTTGGCTGAAAAAAAGGGAATGTGCCTAATAGGTATTGTTAGCTCCATTAATGCCGGCACTCAGTATAATTGCGCAAATAGTATCACCGTTGCTAATATATCAATGGAGTCCATTAGAACATTTATATCGGGGAACATTCACAATTAATTTCGAAAAAACTAGAAAAGTGTATTAAAACAAAATAAACAATTAAAAATCTAGATTATCTATTCAATTTTTTCAATCTGGCAACCTTCTACATCGGAAGACTGTACTGTACAAATCCGTCGGCCTGAAACTTCATTTAAGTAAGATTTAATTTTGGTTTTAATTTAATATTAATTCGTCCGTATGAACGAAGAGATCTCAGAGATGGTAAGAGATAGAGGTTTGACTTGTTCGGGGCATAAGCTTCCTATTCTTGCAGGCAGATCAAGTTTATTTTAAATTTTTCCCAGGCCCCCTCTATTTGAAAAAAACGTCATATCTGCCACAGTTTCGTAGACAGATACATATGTATTTCGAGAGGTATTTAGTAATCAATATTATTTATCGATTTGTTGAAGGAATGATAAAGAGTGTATGAATGATACTCAAGTTATGAGCAAAAAAGGACAGTTACAGACAGTCTGCATACAAAATTTGGTTGCTCAAGATCTTATAGTCTCTAAGATCTAGGAGTTCATACAGACGGAAGGACGGACGGACGGATGGACGCACAGATGGACGGACGTCCAGACGGATAGGACTAAATCAACTCAGGTGTTGATGCTGATCATTATTTATATATTTATTTTATGCAGTCAGATGTGCTCCTTCTGCCTATTACATACATTTTTTGACTTGTCACCAACCATATCTCTTTCCGCATCACCAGGAACTATGCTTGATTTGTCTCCTTTACCTCCCTCCCTGAGTCAAGATACTGGTGGTACTTTAAATAAACCACCGTCACATAGGTTAGCTCGTTCCCCAATTGCACCGCCTGAACCTGTTGCCAGTGTTTCGATTCCTTCTCAGCCTCCACTTCTAACTGTGATTGCACCACGCAAGCAAGTTTTTGTGTCTAGGTTGTCCCCTGAAACTACTTGCGAGAAAATTGCCGCGTATATTGCGAGCAAATCCTCAGCAAGTGTTTCGATTAAAAAGTTTAATTTTGCCCAACCTCGTGATGTAGCTTCCTTCAACATAAGTGTTCCAGCTGAAGCATTTCCCATCTTTTGGCTGCCAGATATGATTGTCCATGAGTTTAAGCAAAAAAATCGAGTAAGGCCAACGCCCGTCAGCTTGCCCTCTTTTAGTATATCCTCAAATGTAGGGTCTAGTTCAAAAAACTAGTTCTGTCCCTCAGTCCGCATATAGCCTATCAGAATGTTAGGGGTCTGTTATCCAAACTTTCTACCTTGTTCTTGAATAGTGCTTCATTTGAGTTTGACATTATTGCATTCTCAGAGACTTGGTTGAACCCATCAATCTCTGATTGTGAAATTTTATCAAATGACTTTTTTATTTATCGACATGATCGACCTACTCGCAGAGGTGGAGGTGTACTGATCGCAGTCAAAACTAACCACCATTCGGAATTAATTCCATTAAATCTGCCTGATGGTGTTGAATTTGTTGCCGTAAAGGTATCTTTTCCTTCCTCTTCTTTATATATCACTTGTTCTTATATCCCTCCTTCTTCCGATATTCAAGTTTATATGCATCATATAGCTTGTATAAAAGATGTTTGTGCCCAATTACGAGACATTGACTCAATGGTTGTTGTAGGCGATTTCAACTTGCCAAACATCGCCTGGTCATTTCTTAATGGGTCAAGTTATCTTGTTCCTTCAACACAGCATGACTTCTTAGATCATCTGTTTGATATGTCCTTGTTTCAAATTAATACAATTCCAAACGATTTAAATAAATTGCTGGATCTAGTCTTTGTCGCTGACAGTGCTAATGCCGTAGTCTCTAGGTCTGCCCCCCTATCACTTCCTGAAGATTCTTACCATCCTACAATTGAAATCTCCCTTTCAGTTGTTGGACCTACCTCTTCAACATCTATAGCTTCAAACAAACCTCGTCGTTGCTTTCGTAAAGGAAACTTTACTTTATTAAATCAACTTATTTGTGCAACAGACTGGACTCCTTTGTACAATGCGGTTGATTTAAACTTTGCTTTTACCTTTTTCTATGATTCCATTAATTCTCTCTTAGATATTTGTATTCCTAATAGCGCTCCCTCTCCAGCGTCCATTAATCCTCCTTGGTACTGTCCTAGGCTTTCTAATTTGAAAAATATTAAGTCTAGATGCTTCAAAAAGTATAAACGTACTGGTTCTGTTGTTGAATTTTCTCAATACTCAATAGCAAAATCGAACTTTACACTTTTTAATTCTGAGTGCTATAAGAAATATCTTGCCCGATGCAAAATTCAATTTGCAGAGGACCCAAAACAATTCTATAGCTTTGTCAACTCTAAACGTAGATCCTCTTCTTTACCTTCTTCTTTTTTTCTTGGTGACCAAAAGGCTAACGACGACTCCACTGCCGTTGACCTATTCGCGGACTTCTTCCAATCAACTTATTCCTCTGCCCGTTTTACCAATACTTCTTATCCTTATAACATTCCTTCTTACAACTCGATATGTGCTCCCTCAATTTCAGAAAGTTCCTTGCTTTCATATTTGAAATCACTTAAATCCTCATACTCCCCTGGGCCTGACAACATTCCCAGTTGCGTGCTTAAAGAGTGTTGTTTTTCCTTATGCAGTCCTTTGCTTAAGCTTTTTAATCTATCTCTAGAATCTACTGTGTTTCCGAATCTTTGGAAAGAATCTTATATCATTCCTCTTCACAAAAAGGGAGGAAAATCTGATATATCCAATTATAGGGGTATAGCCAAGCTTTCCGCTATTCCAAAATTATTTGAACAGATTCTAACCTCATCCTTACAGCACTATTGTAAATCGATTTTATCACCTTTCCAGCATGGATTTACAAAGCGTCGGTCAACTACGACCAATTTGCTTGAATTTACCTCAATGGTTACCGATGGATTCCTTTTAAAAAATCAAACTGATGTCATCTACACCGACTTCAGTAAAGCATTTGATTCTGTGAACCACGATATTCTCCTCTTTAAGCTTGATCGTTTAGGATTTCCTTCCTCTTTTCTGCTTTGGATTTCGTCCTATTTAAAAGATAGAACTCAAATAGTTCTGCTTCGCTCTAATACTTCAAAGCCTGTCTTTGTCACTTCTGGTGTGCCACAAGGCAGCCACCTCGGCCCTTTGTTTTTTACTCTTTTTATTAATGATCTCCCCACAATATTGTCTTACTCTCGGATACTTATGTACGCCGATGATGTGAAACTTATTTTATCTTTCAACGACCCGACGCATTCCATCAGACTGCAAGATGATCTAAACTCCTTGCAGTCCTGGTGCTTGATTAATCAATTACACCTTAATTGCTCCAAGTGCATGTTTATGACTTTCCATCGTTGCAAACCTTCGCTGGCTACCTATACGATTGGCAATGAACCCTTGGAACGAATATCTACAGTCGTTGATCTTGGAGTTCTTTTTGACCCAAAATTGAGTTTTAATCCTCACATCTCCTCTATTGTAAATAGGGCGAAAGGTGTACTTGGATTCATTAAACGTTGGTCGAAGGAATTTAATGATCCATATACCACAAAGCTTCTGTATACTGCTCTAGTTCGCCCTGTACTTGAATACTGCTCGTCCGTCTGGTGTCCGCAATATAAAAAGTATACCGATCGAATTGAATCAGTTCAAAAGCAATTCTTGCTTTTTGCCCTACGTGGCTTAAATTGGGACCCTAACCTTCGTTTACCAACGTACTCCAGCAGACTTTTGCTTATTGACCTTCCTTCGTTAGCTAACCGTAGAACAGTCTTAGGTGTTTCTTTTCTTCATAAGCTAATTATCGGTGATGTAGACTCTTCTGATCTTTTAGGTCGCCTTAACTTTTCCGTTCCTTCTAGGCCAACTAGAAACAATTTTCCTTTTATCTTGTCTAGATGCACAACTGATTATGCCCAGCATAATCGATTTCGGGTTTTATGTAAGAATTACAATGATCTCAATCACCTGCTCTCAACAGAGCTCTCTCTCTTCTCTCTAAAAACGTCTCTCTATAATTATCTCCGGGGAAATCTCTGACCACTCCCAGCTGTGAGTAGGGGCATAGCTTGCCGGACTGGCTAAAAAATCCTCCCCCACCGGGTCAGAGATTTTCCGGTTATTTAGTTTTAAGTTTTACGTATACATTTTTTATTTTTAAAGTTTTCTTTTAGATCGTTTTCTCTCTCTCTCTCTATCTCTGTTTTAGTTTAATTTATTATATTATCTTATTTTTTCTATTGCTCCTACATAACTATAGGTTTTGGTTTTTTCTCTCTCTCCCTTTTCTCGATCTCTATATTATTAAAGTTTTTGTTAGCTCTAATAACGTCTCTGACTACAATCGGCTGTGAATAGGGGCATAGCTGGCCGGACGGGCAAATAAAATACCCCCACCGTGTCGGAGTCGTTATTAGTTTATTTTGTAATTTTATTAGATTTTCTTTGATAGGCTTCCTTAGCTCATCAAATTTTTTTGTAACGTATTTATACTTTCGTTGACAGCATTTGTTTGTCGACTCTAAATAAATAAATAAATAAATAAAAAAAATTTGCAAGAACTTAGTATACCCATTTTACTTTACGAGTAACGGGTATAAGAAGAGAAATAAGTAATTGATTAAACGCAATCCAAATTAGAATAATAGAGCCGGTACGATTTAGCATAAGGAAGTCATAAATTGAGAAGGTATGGTTCGATTCAATAATTCGAACGGATTCACAAAACTCGACCGTGGTTTTCTTTTCTGCACAGCCTGGGTTTCTATAAGTGTAATTCATATTTGATTCAAGAAGAAAAATCTCTAAATTGCAAGTAAATTGTGTGAACTGTGTAAAGCACTTCCCATTCCGGCTTTGGCACCATACGTACTGTGTAAAGTACATTCTATCGCCACTGTGGCGCCAAGCGAACTGTGTGTAGACCCAGCCATCGCCGCTGTGGCGGCATACGAATTGTGTAAAGTACTACCCAACGCTTCTGTGACGCCACACAAACGGATTGAAGTAGTACTCATACCTTATGGCGCAATACAAACGGTGTGAAGTGCTACCCATCGCCGCTGTGGCGTCACACCAATTGTTATAACTTATAAGTGCTATTCATCGGCTTTGTGAAGTCACACGAACCGTGTGAAGAACTGCCCAGTGAAGCCACATGAAAGTACAAAAAGGGCCAAGAGGTACCAAACGATGTTGTAGCACCACACGAACTGTGTGAAGCAAGGTACAAATGGCCAAGTCTTGCTTCTTTGCTGTTTTTGTACACTGTGCCCATTGAAAAGGATAAAAAGGGTATCTGAAAGTTGTGCAATTGTCTGTAATCGGTAACTGTTGGAAACTTTTCAACAGCCGAGTCGATAAAGCCATATCCGTTTGATTATGAACGGCATCGACTCTGGAAACTCTTAAAGTTAAAGCAGCGATGGTCAACAAGACCGAAGCTAAAAACTGAGAGTGTATTGGTGTGCGAAACAAACAAAAACCAAATGCCCGCTTCCAGTTCAGTGGACAGCGAACTGCAGGCCTCCTATCAAGCGGTAGTCTAGCGGATAGTGCAGTCACAATTTCCCCCTGAAGTAGACCGAGGAAAAGCGGATCGGGCAACGAGGATGTACCCTACATCAATGTAAAACAACTTAAACTTTATAAATCACTTACATTTCTTAAGGTTTCCCTGCCAGGGCACCGACTACGTGTCCAAGTGTTATGTGGCCACCCAGAGATCGCTGCCAAATACCATTTTCGAGTTCTGCATTTCAGCAGTCCGCACATGGAAGAGTCTCACAGAAAATGTCGAAAGAGGCAATTACCGACCTTCAATTGGAGAGGCTCATACTGCATACTGCTTATAATAATGTGTTATTCATTTCATTTAATAACAATAATTTATTAAAATAATACACAAAATATGTTATTTGAAGTGTTGCTGTTTGTAAGTTCGCGGGCTCACTTAACAGCGCAATAATAAGCTCAAGGTTTCTTTGAAACGTTTATCGATAGGAAAAAGTGTGTCATCGTGTAAATAGCAGCGACTTAGCAGACTCTGTTAAGATTCTGCGGAATATCAACTTTTTCACGAGAAATTTTTCGCGAACCCTGAAAACCGCTCTTTAAGCCTTAAATCCATATTGTCAGAAAATCTTAATGACATCGAACTAAAATCACGTCAGTTAATCTGTACATCTTTGGGCAAGTGTAGTCCTGCTTGTTTGATTTCTTAAAATAGCTTACATATTTAAAGACTAACAATTTGCTGATTTGCTAATTCATTAGTCAATTCAATTTCAATGTTCTGTTGCCTGCAGCGCGATTCCCGTCGATTCCATTAATTCTCACCGGATCGTGTTTCTAGTGTCTATCTGGCTGTCTGACTGTCAATCGTGGTCTAACGATGTGCGTAAATGCAATGCTATCGATGTCGTTGCTGTCAGCCGAGAGCGTGGTGCGAGTTGCCGTCACGCCATTTGCCATTTTGCCATTTTGGAGGGCGCTGATTGATAGTGTGGCAGCGATTCATATATCAAATCAACATGTAAATGCGCTGCCAGACACAAGTCTCACATCTGGCTACACGCAAGCAATTTAAAAGGTCATTTGTCTGCCTAAGGAAGAGTCAGCCCCCTTCTTCTTTTTTCTTTCTACGTGATGGCGCCCAAGATAGCTGGCCAAGCGGAGCATAAAACATGACCAGCGACACGCCACCAAGCAAAAAAAAAAAAGATGGCCAGACTGCGTGTGAAACAACTTAATTTCCGCTTAGATCCGCCCGGCGACTGTGTGTGTTCACATGCGTGTAACTATGCCTGTTTCTGAACTAAGATGGGCCTGTGTTCAGCTTGGTGTTAAAAATTCAATTTACACTATTTGGAACTCAATTAAATTGGAGCTGTAATGGGCAAAGTCTGCTCCTCCTTCCTGATTCTTTTTCTTTTGGTTGGTTAGCGTTGACAACTTTTATGCTGATATTTTATGCATTAAGTGCTCTATTAAAATTTTTGTTGCGTTGTAACCAGACCCACACTTACATAGATGCCAGCTGATGACCAGAGACGGGTTTATTGTGCATAGAAATGGCAAATTTATGATGTACTTGTCATGTGTGTTTATGTTTGGATGCCTTCTTATGGGGGGCCACGGCGCGTATGTGTAATATTTATTTGAATTTGATGATGCACTTTAAGTGATGTTGGAATGGCAAGCAGGCTACGGGAAAATGAATACAAAATAAAGTGTAGACTTTGAAATTATTGGAAAATAGTCGTCAATATATGTACAGATATATAAATATTTTAGCGTTAAGGGATTTGAAAAACAGAGACGATGGTCACGCTGTATAGAGAACGCAGTAATGGTATCCACACAGACAGATGAACGATGGCACAACATACTCATTTTGATATTGTAAATAGTAAACCTTGTGTAAATAGAAACCCGTGTATAAATAGGGCATAAATAAAATCCTAAAAGCCCGATAAAAACCGTCGTTTATTCAAGTAAATGTCACCCGTTCGAGATTGTAAAATGTAAAATTGGCTCAAACAGCACCTCCAGGAGGGCCAGGGCCAAGCTTCTCTCTTCCGTTCGAGATTGCTAACAGAAATTAAAACTATTTACCGAATATTTTTATACTTTTACAAAGGAAATTATAATTTTGTCCAGAAGTTTGAAACGCATGGAAATATTCATTTCCGTCTCCATTTTCGACTAAGTCGAATGTCCGTCCGTCTGTCTGTCTGTTTCTATGCAAACTAGACTCTCAGTCTTAAAACTATCGAGCTGAAACTTTGCACAGAGTCTTCTTTTTACCGCAGGCTGCTTATATGTCGGAACCGACCGGATCGGATGACTATATCTTATAGCTGTCATACGAACCATCGGAAAATGGTTCTTGGTGAGAAAAAATTTGTTGTTTTCAATGTTAACGTCCCCAAACTCGGCCATTACTAATATATCACGCTTTCAAACAGATTTTCAAAATTTGCTCAAAATCGGATGACTTTTTCTTATAGCTGCCATGGAAACCATCGGTCGAAAAAAAAGAATATGTGAAACATTTTTGTTTCCAATGTTAGTGTCCCCAAACTCGGCCATTACTAATATTACATGCTTTCATGCTGATCTAGCGTACGGAAAAAAAATGTTCAACTTTTAAAATCTGCCAAAATTTGATTTGCCGCCGATACAAAAATGTTCATGTAGCATATCGATAACATCAAGACCGATAAAGATGGCATCATTGATCAGCTGTGAGCTTTCGAACACAACATATGGAGACACAAATTTTTTTTATTAATTCCCGCGATTTTTACACATATTTAGATTGTTGTGAAAAATTTTTGATTTGATCATTACGGTTCTGGGTTTTTGGGTTTTTACAAACTAAAGGTATGTATTAAAAGAAAATTAATGTTTCGTGACCTGTGAATACATGTTGTATTGCTAACTTGTGCTTAAAACTAACCACCTTTTTAATACCCAATTTGTTAGCAAATTTAATCTTCTGTAGAGTAAAAAATTATGAGGCACGCATCGGCCGGTAACAATGTTATACTTATGTGAAACTATGGTTCGTCCCCTGTTCAAAGTGTCCAACATTAGCTGCCCTGTGCTGCCCATTCTGACAATGTTGCTTTTCTTAGGAATCATCTCATGCTGCAATCACGCACTTTTTTTAGTATGGCAAAGAGAAAGAGACGCTTCAAAAAAATTTCCAGCTCTGGTCGAGTTCATATTTTCAAATGTTATTGAAAAATCGAACTGTACTGAGCAGGACTACGATTCTGCAATGAGCTTATGAGAGCAACACGTATTAGTCTATACAAATGAGGAAAACGCAGTGAAGCGGATATAGTCTCAATGGTCGGCACAGATACCGACGCATCTAAAAAAATAAAAAGAAGCTTGGATATAGACCAACAGCTTCCTATAAAATATACTCCAGAAGAAGCTTTGGCCCTCTACATTGATAGCAATTACACCAAAAACTCATATAAGCTTTTGCAAGTAGGCACAAAAGAGCGAAAAGCTAATATTTTTCCAACATATGATGTTTTGCGATCTGCCAAGAGGATGTGTTATCCGAATTCCATTAGAACGGAAGAATGTTGGACAGATTGGACAGACAGGAAAAAATTTAGTTTGAGACTCTTTTCTAAATGGGGCTGCGATGGGAGTTCGGGACACGCAACTTATCGCCAAAGCTTCAGCAACTCGGAACTTAAAATGGCAGCTGAGCTCTTGTTTTTCATTTGTATTGTTCAAGATAGGTTCAGGGTCGAAATGGCATTATTGATAGACATTCCAATGCATAGTTCTGGCAACACTAATAGTGGTAATACGGCTCGAAGGTTTTTTGAAAATTCTCAATTGTCTGCACACATAACCAGAGTAAGCCATGATCTAATAAAAAGAATTGGTATCATTTTGCGCTGTATTGTCTCCGGATATTCAATAAATTCCGTCAGATTTCGCGAATACGCATAAGAAACCGCACAGATTTTCATACGAGAATATCCATGGTTTTACATGACCTGCTCAGTACATAAAATATTGATTCATGGAGCCGATATTAAAGAAAGTGTTCCACTTCCGATTGGCATGATGTCGGAAGAAGCCTTGGAAGCTAGCAACAAAAATTTACGGAAATTTCGGCTTGAACATACTCGCAAAAATTCGCGCTTAAATACGATGGAGGATCTGACGAACTCTCTATTAGTTTCTTCAGATCCAGTTATATCAAGCTTGAGCAAGAGTATACTAAATAACTCTGGCAAAGCGTTTTTGCTTGACAGAGAGGCCCAAAATCTCTTATTGGATTATCCGGAAACTGAAGAAACCGAAGAATCCGGTTCGGACTCGGAGAACTGACTTCAAAAACTTTTTTCTTCAATAAAATATTTTTATTCAACACAAGCAAACCAAACAAAAGCAAATTTATAAAAAAAATATTTTTTAAAATTTAAAAAAAAAATATAAAAAACATGTGTTTAAAATTAAAGTTGCTCAAAGTTGTTCCTTTAGGGGTTAACATTAAATAAAAATTAACAACTTTGTTAAATTTTCCTTACTTTTTGAGTAACTAATTTCCTTACGCTAAATTAGCGAAATCGCCCACTGTGCATCGGTCGGAAAATGGGTCTTAGTGAGAAAAACTTTCTTGTTTTCAATGTTAACGTCCCCAAACTCTGCCTAATTAGTAATATTATATGCTTCAGATGACTTGATGACTATATCTTACAGCTGCCATAGGACCGATCGGTCGAAAAATGAGTATTTGTAAGGAAAACTTTTTTGTTTTCAATTTTCTCGTCGGACTTTATCATTAAAATGTATCCCCACTTTTGAATGAGGCTGCAAGTCGCTGTAATTCTAGAGAAGTTTTGTTCCGGGGGTTCCAACCCGTTGGAAACTCTTAGGTTTGGTTCTCGGACCGGCTTAACTTATCGAACATAAGGTTTTTGTGCGATGCTTGGTTCATGGATTCTCAAATCGTTGAGGCATTTTTTTGGTAAAATAATAAAAAAATATTTTTGTTGAGAAGGAAGCTTCCAGTTTACGAAACTATTCCATACCTGAATAGAACTCATTTATTATAATTTTCATTCAAAAGTTCTTTTCTATAGCTTACAAAAGGGCCTGGACTTTAACATGGAAAGCTTGCCTCATCTTCATTCATATAGGAATGGCTTTTGCTATTTAACAAATTGATTTATGCTTTATTTCCTTCTCAAAGTCGTAATATTGAAAGTTTGAATATGATTTTATGCTCCGATAAAGATACTGTAATAGCTTTCCAAGTTCTGAAAAAATGATTTTATAGGTAGTTATTCTGCGAACCGAGCGTTTTTCCAAAGGTTCAAGAGGTTAACAAGAAGGTTCGGTTTTTGGTCCGGTTCGATGGAATTGAAAACGCGAACCGAGCCGGTTCTTCAGGTTTTGCAGCCTTGATATAGAAGTCTGCTCCAAGTTTTCACTTTCGACACGATTTGTTGAATTCGAATGTGGTACAGTTGCTATGGTATAAAATTCAATTGAATTGAATCGGATTCTAACGATTAAGGTTAAATTCGTCGTACTAAAAGTATTTATAAATTTAAGGTTTGATACCGATTGCATTTTGTTTTTATTAGAAAAGACAGCATGTACCACATTCAATTTCACTTATGTGAAAACCGGTACATATCTGATACATATATGTACAGATACATCGTCACAGACCAGTCCGCAGGACTTTTCCAAAGGACTTAAATGACAATTCCAATTTTACATAAGTTGGAGTAAAGTTTTTCCTTTTGTCCCAAAGAGATAGCGGATTTTCATTCAGATCAGCTAAGAAATAACGATTGGTTTTGAAACCCCCCCACGCACCCTATTTTTCGACCTTGTGGATGGGTTTTCCCAAATTGGGTGGTTGTGTTTATTCTAATTTAAAACATAGAGCCTACAAACGTTTGGCCACAATTGGAGAATTACTTTCGTATTTATTTGGCCCATAGAGCTAACAAGGCTTCAAGTCAATCGGAAGAAAAATACTTGTACGCATACACAATTTTCTGGCAATTTACCCCTTCTAGGGGCAGATTTTGCAACATCGGAAAATCGCAATCCAATATTATTTCGTGTCCAATTATTCCGCCTAGTTTGCTTAAGAACCGAACTCAAATGTAATCTTCTGTTCAAATTTCAGCCTTCTATCTATTACTGTTTAGGCTGTGCGTAGATTGCCAAATAAGTTGGTCAGTGTGTTCAAAGATATTTAAACAGTGCATTTTGAGAGCTGGTACCTGCGCTTGGGACTCAAGTACGAGGTGCATAAAAATCAGGGCTGCAAACCGGTTTTGAGCCGAACCGGTTCGAACCCGGACAAAGAAAATTTAGCATAGAAGCACTCTTTGAAACGCCTCTCTTTTTTGAGTGATGTTAACTGCATTGTGACAAGGAGATACTTCATAGAGACAACAATCTATATATCTGAGTGAAAAGTTGTAGACGTAGCAGATTGAGCTTCTATGTTAGTTCTTCTATGACCCGGAATTCCGGCTTTTATTTACTGTGAACCAAAATGTGAAAATAGATGAACCCGAACCCGTTCCGAAGACAAGCTTTTGGTTCGGTTCAAAAAAAAGATTATACACATTAAAATTTATTTGGGTACCCTTCTATGTACGTAACTGCAGAGTCGACAATTAGAAATAGAACAATACGGAAAGTCGGTCAAGCCAGGCTATGATATACTTTGCCATGCGAAAGTGAATATATGTATACACTTTAGAGGGTCAGAGATGCTTTGTTCTGGCCGTTACATACATTTGCACAAAGATTCTTTGTACGTTTGGTACAGAACATAAACAGACACTAAATCAGAGAAAACTGGCCCAAATTTTTCATCCTAAACATATACATATCGAAAAACTTCATTGCCAGCTTGCCTCTTCCTTAAAAACAAAAACTTCATGATGTTTGCTTCACCGTGTAAATGCGGATTAACAATGTATCTAAGCGTCAACTGTATACCTATTGTATTGTTATTTTAAATATATTGCGAAAAACGTGCAACGAACCAAGGTTCTAACCAAAACCAGCGCCCAAAAACCTCCAACCTCAAATTTCCGAACCTTAACCGTTGGTAAACCAGAAATCCGGAGGTTCCGAAATTTTTTTGGGTTTGCAGCCCTGATAAAAATAGACTAGAACCAAAAAGCCCTAAATAAATTGCCACTTCTTTTATCAATAAATTAGAAATCCAAGCAGCACACATCCATAGGGTATGTAATTGTGTTGCTTGGGGGTTAAACCAAAAAGGATTAAAAAAATTCAGAACCAATATGAAAATAAGAAACATACAGCTTTTAGAAGAGGAGCTAGTCACTCGCATCATATATTTGTGTTTTACTCACAGTGAATCAGGCTAAACTCTTTTATATATAGAGAAGATAAGGGCTATTAGTGAACAATTAATTAACAGTTAAAGGTATGCATTACGTAAATAATATTTATTAATGGAGCTTTCTTTGATAAATGTTTTACTCTAATTTTCTTTATATTAAGTCCTTAGCCAGAAAAAAACCTAATCTAATTTTCGCGCAATTTTGTACAAAATGAAACTCTGTTTAAATGTTCTGGAAAGTCTGCACTTCCGCTTGATATTAACCCTTTTAGTTTAATTTTACCCATTGTTTTTTTTGGAAAAATTGAGCTCAGCCATAAGACACCTTTTCGGCTAATGGCATGTCAATAATTATTTATTTATTTGCTTTTATTTATTTATTTATTTTAATTGCAGCTTCGTCTAAAAGACACAGCTACAATATAATAGAATATAAAATGATACAAAATAAGGGGGAAAGAAAGGAAAACAAAAAGCGTAAATAGAAGAAACGCCTTCCGATCCGGTGGGGGTAATTTATTTTGTCGGTATGACCAGCTACGCCCCTGCTCGCAGCGTTGGTGATCGGAAGGAATTTCCTAGAAAAACTAGAAACTATGCAAGTGCAAGATTGTGAAGAATAAAAGACCGCAAGCCTTCGTCGGAAAGGTTATCACTGAGAAGAGGAAAGTTATTATTGTCATCCCTACACAGAATGCGAAAAGGACAATTAGAGGCATATAAAGTAGAAGCAACAGGAAGCCTCAAGGGAATATAGTTTCGTGTTTGTCTTGAAGGGACATTAAGGTTCACGCGTCCGAGTAGTTACTCAGCGTCAATATTACCCTTTATAAGCTTGTTTAGAAACATTATACCCAACATGGTACGTCTATGCTCAAGTGAAGTTAAGTCTAAAAGCTTAAGCCTGAAAATATAGGGAGGAAGTCTCAACTGTGGGTCCCAACCCAGGTTGCGAAGGGCAAACAAAAGGAACTTACACAGGGTAAGTCATTGAGGGTTCCAAAAACACGAACCAAACTCCAAAATAGGCCTCACTAGGGATATAAACAAAAGCTTGGTCGTGTAGGGATCATTGAACTCCTTAGACCAACGTTTAATAAAACCTAACAATCCCATGGCTTTATTCACAGAAAGTTCAATGTGAGTGCCAAAAAAAAGTTTATGGTCGAGGGTAATACCCAGATCATGGAAAGATTCAACTTGTTCAAGTTGATAAGAGTCCAATAAATAGTTAATCAGAAGAGGGGTTCTACGATAAAAAGTCATCGACTTACACTTGTTTCTGTTCATTTGCAACAAATTTTAAGAGCACCACATAAATATGGAGTTCAAATCAACCTGAAGCAAAGCAGAATCGTTGGGCGAGTTGTGGCTCAGGAATATCTTTAAGTCATTTGCGTACATCAGTGCACGAGAATGCTTAATTACATTAGGCAGGTCATTAATAAATAACAGGAGGAGAAGAGGTCCAAGATGGCTACCCTGGGGAACTCCAGAGGTCACAAATACCGGATAAGAAGTGCTACTATTAAAGACTACTTTCTGAGTCTAGACTGGAGATAAGATTTTATCCAATTAAGAAGCCCCAGTGGAAATCCCAGCAGACGCAATTTCAAAATCAGAAGGCAAAAAATCAGAAAAGATAAAATCTGTTTGTTTACCTTGAGTGAAACCATGAATCACTGAAGAAGTAAATTCCAGTAAGTTTGTAGTAATGGATCTGTTTTTAACAAATCCGTGCTGGTTCGGCGAAATAAAAGGAGAACATGAGTGCTGTAACTGAGATGCTATAATTTGTTCAAAGAGTTTAGGTATTGCAGAGAGTTTCGCAATGCCCCTGTAGTTTGAAATGTCAGAACGAGAACCCTTTTTATGTAAGGGAATAATGAAAGATTCTTTCCATGGAGTTGGAAACCTAGACTGCTCAAGTGATTTGGAAAACAAGATGTGTCTGCGCATTGCTTTAAGATGCACGATGGCACATTATCTGGGCCAGGAAAAAGGTTAGATTTTAGGGAAAGTAAACCATTCAAGACAGAAGAAAAATAAATGGTGGGGCAGCTTATGAAATCATATAAGGAAATAGGATAAGAATAGCCTTTGCTGGCATCGGACGACGAGTAAGTTGATTGAAAGAATTTTGCGAAGAGTTTTGCAATGTCAATGTCGGACGAGGCATTTTCATGTTTCAAGAAAAGAGAAAAAGGTAAGGCATTGGGTATTTACAAAATGGTAGAAGC
Source organism: Lordiphosa magnipectinata (assembly GCA_037044535.1). NCBI lineage: Eukaryota > Metazoa > Arthropoda > Insecta > Diptera > Drosophilidae > Lordiphosa > Lordiphosa magnipectinata. The sequence continues at coordinate 56,893 of JBAMBO010004350.1, forward strand.
TCTTTGGATCGTTACAAAAGTTACTCTGTACTCGAGACAGATAGTTTTTATAGCAAATTCGATTTTGGGCTTGAAATTTTGCCCTAGCAGTCGAGTATTTGGAGAAGTCCGTTGCTTTTCCACATCTTTTGTATATTTTGAAAAGGCGAGACTTCACATTTTTCAAGTGTCTCAGGCTTGCACAACTCCATGGAACATTTTTGTGAGCGCTACTTACACTCTCCTGAGGAATAGAGATATCGAATAGCTCGTACAGCTTAGAATAAAACAGATTGGTGGCAGTTTCAACACAATGCACTTGATTAAGAAATGACCAGTCAGTATTAAGCAACAAATTGTTCAGGATATTATTAGAAAGAATTAGAAAGAAACAAGAGGAAAGCTAACTTCGGCTCGACCGAAATTAATATACCCTTGCAGCTTGATGACGTCACTACTTTGAGCATTCGCTTGCCAGTTTGTTATATGGCAGCTAAACAATAAATTCATCAGATTTTGACCAAACTCCCTAAAGTTGTGTGGAAACTAATAATATTCACAATAGTGTAAAGGTATAAAGACGCTACCATTGAAAACAAAAAAGTTTTTCTCACTAAAACTTCTTTTTCGACCTATAGTTCCTATGGCAGCTATATGCTATAGTCATCCGATTTGTATCAAACTTGGCAGAATTGTGTAGAAGCGTATAGTATTGATCAATAACAAGTTTAAGAGCGATAGCATTGAAAACAAAAAAGTTTTTCCTACTAAGTCTTTTTTTCAGACATATCTTTTGTATGGCAGCTATACTATATAGTTGGCCGATTTTCTTAAATCTTTGTGGAATTATGTGAAAGTACGGAAAATTTAGAAATACGAGGATTGGGCACGTTTGCGTTGAAGACCAAAAAGTTTTTCTAACTAAAACTACTTTTCGACCGATAGTTCCTATGGCAGCTACATGATAGAGTCATCCGATACGGCCGATTCCGACAAATGTGCAGCGTATTTGTACCAAAAGCCTTCGTGCAAAGTTTGGTTAAGATAGCTTTAAAACTGGCGGAGGAGATAGCATAGAAACAGACGAACGGACAGACGGACATGGATATATCAACTCAGCTCGTCGTTTATGTGGTCGGAGATGCTTCCTTTAATGCTTTACAAACATCTGGACAAGTTTAATATACCCTCTGCAAGGGTATAAAAATCACCAATAACTTCTTTAAGCTGAAAAATTTAACCAAATGCAACAGAAACAATCTCCAGTTTTAAATTTGTAAAGAAGGGATTCAAACGTCCACATCATTCATACGACGAGCAGATGTCTGTTCTTCCTGCTGTAGTTTACAAATCCATCAAGTTTCCACTCTAGTCTACATAGGTCGACTTTAAGCCAGAAATATGGTTCATTCAGCCCAGTGAGGCTTAAAATCTTTATGAATTTTGAGACATGTGATGCCTATCACTAGAGTTTTCAAATTCTTCTAAAGATTTTATTGTTGACAATTTCAATGACATCCAAACACATTGCCTGCGCTGGACAAGTTACTAGTCCTCCACTTCTATGGTTTATCCATCGACAAACAAGTTGTAAACAAATTTATACATTTATATATTCAATTATTTATCATCACTTTCCGATTCAATACTCTTACTTTACATTTTGAAATAATGACAACTTTATGTGCCATTTCCTTTCAATTTCCATTCCCTTAGTTACTGACTGAATCCATTTTGCAGCCCACTGTGTGTCGTATATAATACAACTTTCACCAGCCAATCATTATTTATATAATTTTGTTGCTGTTCTTGTTGTTGTTGTTGTTGTTGTTGTTGTTATAGGCAACTTTATGACCATGTAAGGGAATCGGCTAGAAAGAAACGCACCAGCCAACCCACCCACCAAACGAGTGTTTGATTTATGGTTCCCAGGGAGAAGTGTGCATCCTGCTTGCTGGCTTATGCAACTAATGCAACTGTTGTCCTGGTCCTAAGAAAGAAAGTTATTTACGACAAACTTCCACCTTTCGTTACGTTTCAGGCCTATTTCTGCGTACCTAAAACGAGTTTTTAAATCATTTTCTTCAACATTAGAATTTCTCGACAATGGCCACGCGCATTTGCAAATTATGTTACTTTGGCCAACTCGAATAAATCTTGAGTGTGTGTGTGTGGCAAATTAGTTTGCCAGCAAACTTGTTGAACGGCAACTTTATGCTCCACAATAAATTTGAAATGAAAAAATTGAAAACTTACTTTTGCTAATGAGTAAATGTGGCCAAAGTTTAAATTAATTTTCAAAATGTATTTCTTGTCAAAGATTCCATTTGGAGTTGACCTCCCACCTGAAGTTCATTGAGGGCCACACAACACCAAAATGACAGCCCCAAACAATAGGCTAAGAAGAAGGCCATTATCAGGCAGAGGTCAGTTGGGGAACATTATCGAACCATAAAAAAGACATTGCGCAACAAATGGAGAGCATTAAATCTGAAAGCCAAAAGGACAGGCTAAGCGTGCTTCTTTGCGTTAAGATAAATGCCTAATAAAAATGAAGAACTTTAACATGTTTTCAGCTCCAAAATTAAGCAAAATTTGAATTGAATTCGAGTCGAGTTGATAGCTTTTCTGAAGTTTCCCTATTAGGTATTAAAATAATCGTTTAAGAGTCAGGGGTGCCTACAACCGGCTTACAGCCGCGTAGACACCAATGAAGGCAATATTTCTGAAACAAGAAGATCCACAAGAAATAGAAGAAGAATATAGTGGACAACCAAGAAAAGCATGGTCCACGTTCTCATTGGTTTCGCCACCACTGTCATCGCAGTAGGGATTCTCCTCGTGCTTGAACTGGTGCAAGTACGCCTTGAAGCATCCGTGACCCGTTGGCATTTGTGACAATTAAAAGTCTACTTGTCCAGGTTTTCTGTTCAGCCATGGCTCCAGGTTCGGTATCAGCCGGTACATCCACCTACCGCGATCCCAGCTGCTCTGCCATTGCAAAATTATGGAGTCACGCTGTGTCCTGTTTGCTGTGCGTTCACTACGCCTTTCCGCTGCTAGTAGGTCTATGGGGACTGTTCCAGCAAACAACTAGAGCAGCTTTCTCCGATACGGTGCAGAAACAGCTGGTCTATATACCGACTTGCGTTGACGGCTGTATAATGCCATGTTCAGACCGTCGCTCCAAAGAGAATAGTGCGAGAGAACACACTCGCTATGAGCTGCCTACTTCGTTGTTTTGGCCCCCGGGTATTTGCCATCATTCTGGTAACTGCGGTTGTCCAGGTGTTGTCTGAACGTCATCCTATGGTCGAGCATGACTCCTAAATATTTCATGGCTGACTGCCACTCGATTGTGACAGAGCCAAACTGGACCCTAACCTTCGTCTGCCATCGTACTCCAGTAGACTCTTGCTTATTAACCTTCCCTCGTTAGCTGATCGTAGAACAGTCCTAGGCGTTTCTTTCTTCATAAGCTAATCATTAGTGATGTAGACTCTACCGAACTTTTAGGTCGCCTTAACTTTTCCGTTCCTTCTAGGCCAACTAGAAACTATTTACCTTTAATCTTGCCCAGATGCACAACTGATTATGCCCAGCACAATCGTTTTCGGGTCTTATGTCAAAATTACAATGATCTCTATCACCTGCTCTCAACAGATCTCTCTCTCTTCTCTCTAAAAACGTCTCTCTATAATTATCTCCGGGGAAATCTCTGACCACTCCCAGCTGTGAGTAGGGGCATAGCTTGTCGGACTGGCTAAAAAATCCTCCCCCACCGGGTCAGAGATTTTCCGGTTATTTAGTTTTAAGTTTTTCGTATAAATTTTTTATTTTTAAAGTTTACTTTAAGATATTTTTCTCTCTATCTCAGTTTTTTTTTTTTTTTTTTTTAATTTAATATATTATCTTATTTTTTTCTCCTTTGTTCCTACTTAACTGTAGGTTTTGGTTTTTTTCTCTCTCTCTCTTTCTCTCTCTCTCCCTCTTCTCGATCTCTATATTATTAAAGTTTTTGTTAGCTCTAATAACGTCTCTGACTACAATTGGCTGTGAATAGGGGCATAGCTGGCCGGACGGGCGAATAAAATTCCCCCACCGTGTCGGAGTCGTTATTAGTTTATTTTGTAATTTTATTAGATTTTCTTTGATAGGCTTCATTAGCTCATAAAAATTTTTGTAACGTATTTAAATTTTCGTTGACAGCCTTTTTTTTGTCAACTCTAAATAAATAAATAAAATAAAATAAATGTAAAAGTCGGTATGCCCGTGCGTCCTACTAACCCACGGCCTTAAGTCCGGTATTATCCGTCTTGTCCATTGCCCGTTGATAGCAGTTCTCCATCTTGACTCCCACAGCGCAAACGTCTCTTCCCGGCGGCCAAGTGGCTTCTTTTGCGAGTAGGTCCAACGGGGTCATGCCTGCTAGTGATTCGTAAAGTATGATCGTATTCTTGCATCCTGTTTCGCTGACGGGGTCCGCCAATGTTCGACATCGTTCCCGCTTAACGCGGTTGAGGTCCTGGCAGCTTTCTCGCCGACATACTCAAGATGTTGCTTGATGGTAAGCCTATGGTCCAGGTACCGGTAACTAATGGCAGGCTTCGACCTAATTAAGCAGCTTCCGACTTCAATGGAGGCAGATTCCACTATCTTCCTGCTACTGACTAGCACCGATTCCGTCTTGTGGGCTGCCGAACTCAGCCCGTTAGCTCCGAGCCATGAGATAACCCCACGGATGGCCGCATTTGTGCTGGTTTCGACTTCTTCCACGTGTTTAGCGACTGAGATGACTGCGATATCGTCAGCGAACCCCACTATTGCACAGCCATGAGATCGTCGTACATGACATTCCAGAGATTTGGGCCTAGCACCGATCCTCGAGATACGCCTCCAGAAATCTCACGTTGCTTTTCTCCTGCTGCAGTATCATACAGGAGTACTATATTCGTTAAGTAGTTTTGAATGATCCTGATGAGGTACTCAGACACTCGCAGCCAGTGTAGCGCTTCAAGTATACTATGCCAGCTGGCAGTGTTTAAGGCATTTTTCACATCCAGTGTGTTAATAATGCAGTATTTCTTGTGTCCACCTTTTTCTGAACCCGTATTGATGCTCAGAAAGGCCTTCCCGTTCAACGCATTGTATGTGTGTGCTCATGGCTGTCTGATGTCAACAACACAATCAACGCTGATTTGTTAAAGTCATATGAGAGAAGAGAAGAGAGAAAACATGAAATTGTTTTTGCTATATACTTTGGTTTCCGCTATGCCTGAGCGCCTAGGCTGTGGGCACCCGCTAAAACGA
>JBAMBO010004352.1:0-97439 GCA_037044535.1 Lordiphosa magnipectinata
GAAATATAATTTGAATATAATTTCAATAAGCCCCATGGGGCAGCCGTAGCCTTATCTGGAGGCATTCCAGGTACACTGGCAGGTGCAAATGGAGAGCAGGTGCATCTTCTTGGGTTTGGCAGATCCAATAAGATGCCCAGAACACCACCCACTGTTAAGCAAGCGCCCTCAACGGCGCCTCCGATAGTCTTGGAAAATGTGTTCCCCTTCAAGGCAGCCGGCACCGAGGTAGAGACCCCAAAGCGAGGCAGGGAATTGGAGAGCCCATCAAGCCCGCAGCGTAAAACGCCACCGAAGAAGGCTAAGGGTCAGTCGACACCTAGTCAGCTATTGACTGAACTAGATGACATTCTGAGCGATATTCTTTTCATGGTTGAGGATAAGAAGCCGGTGGTTCGCCACATCAACCAGGACATGAAGAAAATGCTTAAGCGGATGAAGGGAATCCAGCAGGAAGTCTATGCGCACTTTCAACAGGATTCGAACGATGATGTGTCTCAAGTGCAAGGCAGCACTACATACAGAAGGAGGCACACAACCAGAGATAGCGGTGCAAACGTCACCCATAGTTGAGAATAGCAACGGAACATGTACCGAGAAAGAGACGCAAACGTCGCCTGTGACTACCAAAATTACAGGAAAAGTCGCCAAAAAGAAGTCGGATATCGTGTGGCAGCCTCAGTCCCAGCCCCCACCTGCTGATCCCGAGCGGGGCAGCGCAGTGGATGGCCACAAGGCACCGGAAACGACGGCAAGGATGGATAACGAGGGTCGCGCGATAGGACAAATCGCATCGACGATTGGAAAGCGAGGTCAAGCGTGGCAAACGGTCGGGCTCAAACCGAAGCCAAAGCCAAGGCCCAGGTCACAGAAGGCGAAACCGGCTGCGCTCATAATCAACCCAAAAGGCGAGATCACATACAGCCAAATCCTGACCATGGTCACGCGCCGCCAGGACGACAAGCTGAGCGTGGTGGGCGACTGCGTCAATAAAATTCGTCGCACGGCAAATGATTGTTTGCTCCTTGAGCTAAGCGGATCGGGTCTGGAGAACACAGAAGCCCTAAGAGATGAGGTCCAACAGGTTCTTGGAGAAAACGCGGAAGCACGAGCCCTTATACCGGAGGTGTTGTTGGAGATCAGAGACCTGGACGAACTGGTTACGGCGGAAGACGTGTTGGTCGCGCTCGCTGCTCAAACCGGTCTGGGTAAAGAGTCCTGCTCTATAAGAACCCTCAGAGCTTCTTTCGCCGGGTCCCAGACTGCTCTGGTGCGGGTGCCCAGCAAGTTTAAGGATCAGCTCTCACAGGTAGACAAGCTTAAGGTAGGGTGGACTAGGTGTCGAATCCGAGTTAAGGACACAGGCGGACCACAAAGGTGCAATCGCTGTCTGGAGATGGGGCACATTGCATCAAACTGCAAGAGTGCCACAGACCGAAGTGCCTGCTGCTTCAAATGTGGAGCGACTGGCCACAAAGCCGCCGTTTGCAGGAATAACCCATCATGCTTCCTGTGCCGAGACAAAGGCTTGACAGCGCTAAGCCATCAAGCAGGCTCCAACAGATGCCCGCTAACGATGCCCGGAGGCGCTAAAAAACCTCCAAGATGCAATTGATTCAGTTAAATATGAATCACTGTGTCGCGGCGCAGGATCTTCTTACGCAAACGGTGCACGAGCATAGCATTGATCTGGCCATTCTTAGCGAACCGCACAGACCATACTCAGTTGGCGAGTGGGCATCTGACCATTCCGGCAAAGCTGCGATATGGGTGTGCGGAAGTACAACTCTGCACTTACAATTGGTACTGGCAGCAGATGGCTTCGTCAGAGCCAAAGTAGGAGGCTTATGGGTGTATAGCTGCTATCTGGCTCCTAGCCTGGGGCTTACCGAATTTGAGGCCATCCTTGATGACTTGATCCGTGATGTCAGAGACCGCTGCGGCGTTGTCATAGCCGGTGACTTCAACGCTTGGGCCGAAGAATGGGGGAGCTGCAGAACCAATTCTAGGGGACGCGCTCTCCTAGAAACGTTTGCGGTACTCGACGTATCCCTGCTTAACGTAGGCTCCCAGAACACGTTCAGCAGAGGCGGTAGCGGGTCTGTGATCGACTTGACATTTGTCAGTAGCTCTCTCCTCCCATCAGCTGCGTGGAACATTAGTCAAGTGTACACAGCTAGTGACCACGAGGCTATCATCTGCACTATCGGCGGTAGCGCCACCGCGCCATCTAGGCCCCCTCTGCATAAAGCATTCTGCGCAGAATCTCTCTGCAGAGACACTGCTATCACGGAGCTGACGAAAATTCGTGTGTCTGGGAGTGCACAAAACATGGCGGATCAGTTGGCAGAGCAGTTGGACACGGTATGCAATGCAACCATAACTCAGCGCAAGCCCTACAAGCGCCACCACATGCCAACTTATTGGTGGAACGACGGCATAGGTGATGCTCGCCGATCATGTCTCAGGGCAAGAAGACACAGCCATCGATCTCGCGGCAGCGACTCATTTGCCCAACTCCATATGCCGTACCGGGAGAGAAGAAGGGAGCTCAAGACTCTAATAAAGCAGAGTAAACGGGTGTGCTTCCTGGAACTCTGCGACACTGCGGAGCATGACCCATGGGGTACGCAGGCAGACTACCGGGGCTTACGGAACCAGAGGCACTCCGAAGCATAGTCGAGACTCTGTTCCCATTCAGGCCGGATGCCCTAAGTACCACGCTTGAACATGGCCGAGGCCCAGCCTCAGGGCACTTCATAGAGGAGGTCACAGTTGATGAGGTGCGTGCGGCGGCAAATAGCCTCAAACCCAACAAGGCTCCCGGACCTGACGCTGTCCCAGACAGTGTGTTGAAGATGGCTCTGACGCTCCGCCCAGATGTGTTTATCGAGCTGTTCAATAAATGCTTGAGAGGAGCAATATTTCCCGAGAGATGGAAACGGCAGAGGCTGGTGCTACTCGCGAAGCCTGGAAAACCACCAGAGGATGCCTCTTCATTCAGGCCCATCTGCCTGCTGGACACAGTAGGCAAAGTTCTGGAGAAACTGATTTGCAATAGGCAGGAAGTAGCAGTAGAGTCGGCAGGAGGTCTCTCACCAAGCCAGTTTGGGTTCAAGAAGGCGAAATCAACCATCGATGCCATCGGCAAAGTGGTTGAGATTGCAACGAAAGCCATATCTGGAACGCGGTGGCGAGGTGGCAAAAAAGAGTACTGCCTTATTGTGACCCTGGATGTTAAGAACGCGTTCAACACAGCGGACTGGGTGAGCACTCTAGACGCACTAGCGTCGTTCGGCATCCCGGCTTACTTGTACGCCATGATACGCAGCTACTTCTCGATCAGGAAGCTACTATTCGAGACAGAGGAAGGTACGAAATCACATGATGTTTCAGCGGGAGTACCTCAGGGTTCAGTCCTGGGGCCTCTCCTATGGAATATTATGTACGACGGCATCCTGAGATTACCTTTCCCAGCTGGCACGCACATCGTCGGATTCGCGGATGATGTGGCCCTTGTTGTGGTGGCCAAGGAGCTCCAGATGGCAGAATCTGCATGCGGCGCAGGCATAGCCATGGTTTACCGATGGCTATCGGCTGTGGGACTTGAGCTGGCAGCGCAAAAAACTGAGGCGGTTCTGGTTAGCAGTAGAAAACGGGTCGAAACTGCTACTATCATGGTGGGAAGGACAGAACTGGTCTCCAAGCGCGCTTTACGGTACCTTGGAGTCATGATAGACACCAGTCTGTGCTTCCGCGAGCACTTGGAGTACGTCCAAAAAAAAAATCTGCCGACGCGTGCAGAGCACTATCACGCATAATGCCAAATACCCGAGGACCAAAGCATGAGCGCCGACGACTCCTGATGGGAGTATGCAAGTCCATCATGCTGTACGCTGCTCCTGTGTGGACACAAGCATTTGCGGTCCCGAGATATTGCCGGGGTGTTGAGGCGGTCTATCGCCTAAGCGCAATTCGAGTCTAGCGCCTTCAGGACGATATCCAATGAAGCAGCGCTTGTCATAGCAGGAATGGTGCCGTTGGGCTACCTGTCAGCGGAATCGGCAATCGTCTACCGGGCATCACGTGAGCGGTCCCCCGTAGCACACACAGTAGAGAGAGAGGCAGCTAGAGAGGACAGCCTTATCAAGTGGCAGAGCGCCTGGGACTCTTCCTCAAAAGGCCGCTGGACGCACAGGCTAGTCCCCAAAATCTAGCCGTGGCTGGAGAGACCCCATGAAGAGGTGAACTTCTACCTCACCCAGATACTAAGTGGGCACGGATGCTTCAGAAGCTACCTTCATCGCTTCGGGCACGACAACAGCCCCGAGTGCACTTGGTGTAGCGGAGGTTCCCTAGAAGACGCACAACACATCCTGCTTGAATGTGGACGTTTTGAGGAGCAAAGGATGGCACTCAGGGACATCGCAGGTGAGGAAGTTACCATTAATAACTTCTCTAAATTGATGGTTTCGAGCGAACAGCTCTGGGACGCGACCAGTGATTTTGCAGCCAGCGCCCTAATTGAACTGCGCAGACTGGAGCGATTGAGACGGGCATAAATTGTTATAATACGGTTGGCGCCTCTGCGAAGCATTGCCTTGGGGTCGTCCCGCAGGGGCTCGCAACTTAATTGTAAATGGACAAATTGTCCATCTAATGTGTAGGTTAATACTAGTTGAATAAAAATAGAATATATATAAAAAAAAAACACAAACGCATACACACATACGAGCGCACACCAACACACCCACGTGGGCTCACACGAGGCTTGCGCAGGCAGCGATGCCTGCATGAAATGGTTGCCTCCCCCCCCGCTCCCATAAGCTAAATTGTTTAATAACTTTTGTGTTTTTGCTCGTATCTTATTTTCCTTTTAAGAGTAGTTAGATATAAGGCCTAGGATAGTACATATTAAGCCACCAGATTCTAACTTTAAAATTGTGGTAGTGACAGTTTTTTGCGGTTTAAGGGGGGAGGGGGGGATATTTTCAAAATCTGAAAAAAAACTTGATCTGGGTACGGTATACACCTATGTACATGCCAAAATTTGTGCCTCTATCTCTTATAGTCTCTGAGAACGACGCGTTCATACAGACAAACGGACATGGCTATATCGACTCGGCTGTTGATGCTGATCAAGAATATATATACTTTATAGGGTCGGAGAAGCTTCCTTGTGGCTGTTACATACATTTGCACGACTTCATGATCCCCTTTTCCCATTTCTAATGGGAGCAGGGTATACAAATAATTGGGCAATTCGGAAAACATTTATAGAAACCCCAAGCAAGAAAACATACAAGTATGTGAATATTAAGACTGCGGCTTTTTTTGTGGCGCTGGGTGTATATGATAACCTTCCCTTGTTTCACTAAATCTACAAAAATCTTATTAATGAACATTTGAAAAACATGAGGAGTATTTTTCAATCCAAAAGGTAATCTTGTAAACTCAAATTGTTCGAATGGTGTAATAAATGCCGTATACTTCGTGTTTTCTTCGCTCATATGCACATGAAAATAAGCGTTTTTCAGATCTTATTTCGTAAACCATTTTTTGTGGTCTAGTCTCTCGAGTAAATCGTCGATTAAAGGAATCGGATAATTATGTTTTGCTGTATTCTTATTTAGTCTCCTGTAATCTATACATAATCTTAACTCTCCTGTCTTTTTCCGAACTAAAACAATTCGTGAAGTAAATTCAGACTCACTCACTCTTATAATGCCTTTCTCTAGTCACTCATCTAAAATTTTCTGAACTTCTTGTTTTTCGCTATATGACAATCTGCGAGGCGGGCAATAGAAGGGATTTTCATTTTCTAGCACGAGTTTCATTTCGTATTTTACTTTTGGTTCGTTTGGCCGTTTCATTTTCACATAAAATTTCTCAAAAATATCCAAAAACTTTTGTTTAACTTCCCCCTGAACATTCTCTCTAATATTCAAGTCAAGCTCCGATCCATTTGGGCTAATATCTCTCATCAAACTCATCATTTCCTTCGTTTTTCACTCCTATTTGGTCTTCTTCTGAAGTATTCTTTTTCTCTGTTGGCTCATTCATGTTCTTATCTAAATCTAGGTTTCCCCATATTACTTTACTTTAAGTTTTCGATAGAAAGTCTCTTCCCAAAACTCCAGCATATCCCATAGAATCATTCTTGACCACCATCAGTTCAATTTCAACATTATCTGTATTTTGAGCATTCGTAACATAGCAAATTCATTTTCCTTTTATTCCAATTTCTGTCTTATTTATACCATAATATTTAACGTTATTGAGTTTAATTAATATTGCATCAGCTGGGATGTGCTTCTCTTTCATAAAACTGATGGGTCTTCCGGAGTCTATGAGGCATTCTGTAGAAAATATTTTATCAGTATTGTTTTGTAAAGCGAGAAAAAAAGCTCGACAACCCTGGCTCAAGCTACACGCGTTTCCCGCGCCGCTCCGTACCAATTATTAAAAAAACAATAAATAAAAACGTTAAAAAAGCAGTATCAAGTGTGGCAAGTCCCTGGATAAGTTCGCGAGTGTTCTTAACCAAGCGTGGACGATCAGTGTTTCACGGTATATACATTTATACACGTTCAATTTTTCCTGGCCAAACTGCAGCTTTGGCGTATCGGAGGTTGCCGGCAACCTGTTGCTGAGTGCAGCTACTGCTGTGTGGACAAATCCCGGCTGGGCTGGGTTGATATCCTCGATATCTTCAAGTGAAGTGCGGTGTTTTAACAATTGTGCTTCGACAAATTGCCAAACGTTTCTTGTTCATTGTAAAATTACATTTGTTTACATTTTGTAAATTTACAACAACAACAACAAACGTCTGGTGTCAGTGTTGTGTAGGGGTGTCAGTGCTGTCCATCTAGCTATCACTTCTAGCCTTTTTCCGGCTAGTTGCGGTAGATTGGGGCAAAAAATAATTAAATTAATATTTACATTAATTTCAATTATTTGTTGCACCAGATGAATGATACGGCCTCTAGGGAGCCTGCAGCTCCTCTTAAAAAACCTGGAAGTACTATGGACTCCCAAAAAGCTAGAGCTACATCACAATTGAGCTCGACTAACAAACCTGCTACTGTGACCAACCGAGCAAGGGGGTCCAGTAAGGCCCACACTACAAACGAGGGACTTGCCTTGCCCTTAAGCAGTGCCAAGACTAACAGTCAGCCACTAGCGACTGTCAGATCAACTGTGAAGAGAGCAGGCACGGCTCCTATCGTGAGTAGTAGGTCGGCAGAGTTTAGCAGACCAGAACCATCAAAGGCTGCCGCAAGCGACAGACGTACGGCAATCAGAATCCTAAAAAGGAACGCGGTGTCCCCAATAAGCGAGAGTCAAGCCTCAAAGGAAGACTTCGTAAAAATCCAGCAGGATCTGAGTTGGGCAAAAACCATCGTTCCTGACTTCCGACTAGATTATGTCAATCCCGCGAAGAAAGCTACCAGCGCTAAGCGGGATAGATCCTTGGAGGAAACCCAAACTGAGGCCCCCAAAAGACCAAAAACACATGGCGCCCCGCTCTCAATATCCTTTGCTGAAGTGGCAAAAGGAAAAAAGATCCTGGGTGTCATCGATGCCAGCAGGAATGATGGTAAAATTCCTCTCCACCAATGGAAATGGGTAGAGGCCGAGCTGGGAGGTGTTGCCATGGAGGTGCTAAAAGCGAGTCCTGGCCCACCGCCTATATGCAATAACGCGGGATGGTTTCAAGGAAACGTGAAGCTAATCGCGTGCGATGATGAAAGGTCAGCGGAGCTGTACAAAGCCGCGATCGGAAAGGTGGGGGAAGTGTACCCAGGTGCTCAACTTAGGGCAGTTGATGCCAAAGACATCCCCTCTTGCCCTAGAGCGCGAGTTTGGCTGCCCAAGAAGCCAAGCGACCCATCGGACATACTCTAAATGATGTCTATGTTTAATCCGCATGTACCAACAGCGAACTGGAAGGTTATGAAAGTGGGGGAATCCAGCAATGCGAATATCCACATAATCTTCCAGATTAACAATGAGACAGTGGAGCACCTGGCTAAAACCAAAGGATTTTTGGATTACGCCTTTAAAAAAGTGAAAATGACTGTCTATAAGACAGATACGACGGCGCTAGCTAACCTAGCAGCGAGCGTAGAGGCAGAAGAGCCAAGCGATGACGATATGGAAACTGACGATCCACCTTCCCTAGAGGAGTCGGGAGGCTACATATCGTCAGGGTCAGACTATGGCACGAGTCTAGGGAGACTCTACACCGAGCATGAGCTTTTGCACGATGAAAGAAATGATGATGCAGAAGGCGATGCTACCCTAACGGCAGAGGAGATACTTTCTGATGATGCAGATCCTTCAAATAAATCTGCATCACAGTAGAGCAGCTTCCGCTGCACTTCTGCTTCGCCTAGCAAAAGGTGAAGCAGACATTGTTTTAGTCCAAGAGCCTTGGATCACTGGTGACAGGATCTGTGGCTTGAGGACGCCAAAATACAACTTGTACCACATTCGGGGTAAGGGTAAGCCGCGTACATGTATATTAGTAAAACAAACTCTTAACGCATTTTTACTTCCCCAATTCAGTGATGGAGACATCACAATAGTCAACCTTGAATTGGGGAGCACCACCTACAGGTTGACTTCCTTCTATTTGGCTCATGATACAACGGAGCCAATACCATCCCGACTATTTGAAGACCTGGTGCACAACAGTCAAGGCAGTAGAACCAGACTAATACTGGGTGGAGACGCTAATGCACACCATACAGAATGGTCCAGCACGGACACTAACGATCGTGCTGAGTTACTCTACGATTATCTTTTAAGTACGAATCTTATTATCTGCAATAAAGGTAATGACCCAACTTTCGTCACTAGAACTCGGAGGGAGGTACTAGATATCACCCTCATTTCAGAGTTTCTAATAGAAAATATTATTTCATGGAGAGTTCTATCAGACCACTCCTTCTCAGATCATAGATATATTGAGCTAAAGCTAATAGAGTCATGCCCCGAACCTAAAAAAACACAAAACTTAAAAAAAACGAACTGGAAACAGTATAAGAGACTTATAGTGAAAAATCTAGATGCAGCTCCGCAATTCACACCTGTGAATGCGGAACAACTAGATGAAATAGTCCACATATTTACAACGACATGCACTAAGGCACTTGACAAATCATGCCCACATATTAAGTACAAAATTCACCATAAGCCCCCCTGGTGGTCTAAAGACCTGGAGATACTAAGGAAAGAGTGTAGAAAGACATTCAACTCAGCTAAGAACACTAACCTGGATTCATCCTGGGAGATGTATAAAGCCAAGTTACGAGACTATAAAAGTGCAATGCGGAAAGCCAAACGACGCTCGTGGGCAAATTTCTGTACCAGTATTGAATCGACCTCCGAAGCATCAAGACTTCGAAAAATTTTAGCGAGTTCACCAACCCCTCCGGGACTCCGACAATATCCTGATGGAACTTGGGCTGACTCCAGCTCTGAATCCATCAATTTACTTCTGGAAGCACATTTTCCTGGCTGTTCAACATCTTGGGAGCCCATAGAGGCACCTAGAGGTGACACGCTAAGTCACATAAGTGATATAGTAACTGAACATCGAATTAAGTGGGCTGTGAACACTTTTCAGCCCTACAAATCACCCGGGCCAGATAGAATCTTTCCCGCTCAGCTTCAACAATCACTACCACAAATAATTGCATGGCTTCAGACAATCTTTGTCTGCTGCCTTCGATTACAGTATATACCCACACTGTGGAAAGATATAAAAGTGGTTTTCATACCAAAGGCAGGAAAAGCCTCGCATGTCAGACCAAATGACTTCAGGCCGATCAGCCTGTCATCTTTTCTCCTCAAAACACTGGAGAGACTACTAGATGCCCATCTAAGGCAGACAATAGACCCATCCACTCTGTCCCCAGCGCAGCACGCATACAGCAAGGGAAGGTCAACAGAAACAGCACTCCACTCTCTTGTCTCGAAAGTTGAGAAGTCACTCGAGGCAAAAGAATATGCGCTTACGGCATTCCTCGACATCGAGGGTGCCTTTAACAATGTTCTCCCCAACGCTATCACCTCTGCCTTGACAAATCTAAATGTGGAGGCACCCCTGGTGGAGTTCATCCGACTCATGCTTACAAGCAGGGTGGTTAACTCGCAACTAGGAGATGCCTGCGCACGAAGATATGTAAGTAGAGGCACTCCTCAAGGAGGTGTTCTTTCGCCATTCCTTTGGGTGGTAACAGTCAACGAATTGTTGCGACTAATGGAATTGCGAGGACACACGGTGATAGCGTACGCGGATGACGTTGCCATAATCACAAAAGGCAAATTTCCCCACACTCTCTGCAACCTGATGGAGGATGCACTCTCAACACTTTCAAATTGGACGACACAAAGTGGTCTTGGAGTCAATCCAACCAAAACTGAACTCGTTCTCTTTACCCGCAAGTATAAGATACCAAATTTAACACCCCCACGACTAAACAACACACACCTAAAATTTAGCGATTCTGCAAGATACCTTGGTGTAGTGTTGGACAAAAAATTATATTGGAACGAAAACATAACTGAACGTATCAAAAAAGCTAATGCTGCACTTTTCTCGTGCAAACGTGCGATTGGTCGTAAATGGGGATTTTCCCCTGAAATAGTACACTGGCTGTACACAGCCGTTGTACGTCCAATACTACTATACGGAATCATCGTATGGTGGCCGGCTCTGGGGAAACCTTCCGTCCTCAGAACCATAACCAAAGTTCAACGTAGTGCTGCATTATGCATGACTGGTGCATTGCGTACAACCCCAACAGATGCACATAACATAATGTTACACCTTATGCCTCTAGATCTTCTGGGTAGAGAAATCGCCAGTAACGCCGCTCTCAGGCTGAGAGAAAGCGGTACCTGGAAAGATAGTAACTCTGGCCACTCCTCTATACTTCTGCATCAAGTGGCGGTACCGCCAACGCTTGACTACTGCATCCCAACAATAACGTTTACCACCATGTATAAAGTCACCATACCGAGTCGACTGGACTGGAACTCAATACCTCACTGCAAACCGAATGTCATAAACTTTTACACTGATGGCTCCAAACTGGGTGGACAGGTAGGAGGGGGAGTCTTCAGTCCAGAGCTCGGGATCGAAACTTCATTTCGGCTTCCTGACCATTGTAGTGTTTTCCAAGCAGAGGTTGTAGCCATCCAGGAGGCTACCAACCTTCTGGGAACCCTCGCAATCCAAGGAAGTAAAGTATTCATTTTTTCAGATAGTCAAGCTGCATTAAAAGCCCTTGACGGTTATATCAACAATACCAAAACTCTTACGGAGTGCCGCAAATCTCTTAATGAGATGGCTCAGCACTTCGAAATTAATCTCGTTTGGGTGCCTGGACACTGCAACATTGAAGGCAACGAGATGGCCGACCACCTCGCCAGACTTGGCACCACCACTCAGCTCTTACCGGATAAGAGCAACATAGGGGTGCCTCTTGCGACCTTTAAGCTACAAACAAAGGAAACTACTCATCGAATAACCATGAATCGATGGCAAACAATACACACATGTGAAGTATCTAGGCTTACATGGCCTACTCTTAGTATTAAAAAATCTAGGGCGTTACTCCGTCTAGAAAGACTGCATATTTCCCTACTAGTAGGGGCCCTTACTGGACATTGCCTAATAGGTAGACACGCCGCTAGGCTAGGCATCAGACACAATGACTTCTGTAGAAGCTGCAATTCAGTGGACGAGGAGGAGAGTGTACAACACCTCTTCTGTCATTGCCCAGCTCTTAGCAGAAGGCGACTCACAGTTTTGGGTCGTCCCTTTCTAAACGATCTGTCAGACATCTCTGAAATAGATCTAGCCTCTTTACTCAAATTTGTGATATTTTCTAAATGGTTTAACGGGAAAGACCCTCCCTCTACGATCGCAGCGTAGAAAGGGTTATATGGTAACACAACGGGCCTTCATTGGCCTAAGTGATGAAATGGGATTCTCACCCATTTCAACCATTGCAACCTAACCTAACCTAACCTTTGTAAAGCGAACTCAAAATATCTTACATAATCGTTAGTTTTCTCAGTCTTCGCGTCTTTTCCAGTCCTCTCTGACTTCTTGTACAGCCAACACTCGGAGACAGCATGCTTGTCGCTACCGCATCCGTAGCAGGTGCCCGGTTCGCGTCTGGGCTTGGTGCAGTCAGCAGCATAGTGCCCAACATTATTACAATTGTTGCAGCGAACCGCCACTTTTCCTCCGACTGCAGATCTCGGCCTCTCCATTGTTATTGTTGTTTGGTTTTGTGGCAATTTAATGCCGCGAAGCGACTGCATCAGCTGATCTCTCCCTGTGTAGCGTTGCATTAGGGCTTTAACTCGGATTTGTTTGTCCGGTATTCCGTCTATAATTTGTTCGACCAGTTCTTCCTTGTCCAGGCCCAGGCCAGCGCACAAAGATAGCTTCTCGTTATAGTATTGAACGAACTCTTCCTTGGGCTGCCACTGCCTAGCCGAAAATTTTTTTCGTAGTTCCAACTAGCTTCCTTTTACCCCAAACGCAATTAGGAATTCTTGCATCAGCCCGTCCAATGTTTTCGTGGCAGAGTTTTTTCGCGCATGCAGCCACTGCTGCGCTCTGCCTGCCAGCTTTGATGCGAAAACTGCGCGAACAAAATTATCGTCCAGATCGTAGGCTGCTTTAAGGTTTGTCAGCTGTGAGTACCAAAATTGTGCTTCTCCACTCCCATCGTACTCGGCCAAATAACTGCAGACAACCTTGAAGGTGGCTGCTGGCTTGGGCGCCTCGGCCGCGGAGGTTGATTTTTCCATCCGTAGTAGCTCAAGCTCTCTCTTAAGCAGCTCATTCTCTCTCTTCACCAGCTCCAATTCTCTTAATATTAGCCGCATCTCTCTGTCGTCCCTCTCTGCTTCTTCGGACACACTTGGTTTCTTCTCCGCCGTTAGTTTTTCTTCTTCCTTCTCGATCCCGTTCATTTTTTTGTCACTTGTGCTTTTTTTCTCTCCTTTTTCAATTACACTCGCCTTCTTGTCCGCTGTAGTTTTTTTGCGGCACTTTTGCCCACTGGCGTAACGGCGAGTTGCTGCTGTAATTTTTTGTAGAATTGTAGAAAAAATTTGACTGTATCCCACTTCTGAGATTGTAGGCCGCGTCTCTATTTTGCACTTCTTTATTTGGGATGCTGTCGATTTGCGAGCCAGCATAGAACTGACTGCGTTTTGCGTTGAGCTCAGCTCGCTCGCGTTTACATACACATATACATGCTTAAGTCTGGATATACAATCATAGGAGCGTGGCGTTGCCAGCTAGTTATGTTAACATATTGCACATTGCTAGTTAGGTGTAACTTAGTAACTACTTACATACTGCTTACGTACTACATAGGTCAACTAGCAATGTTTGGAAGTACCTAGGTACAAATAACTTGGTACATACCTAGATACAAATTTTGTGTATCTTCTACCTTACCTCGGCATTTTCAAATTCCAGTACCTTTTACCTTACCTAGTTCTTAATTTTCAATTACCTTGTCAATAGGTAAGATATAAGGTACTTTCGTGCGTGATTTTGCTTCGCGCTCAAATATCGATATCAATTTTTGTATTGTATCATCTCAACACTTTTTGGGATTTTTATCATTATCGGTCACACTAATTTCAGGCATATTTCCAAGAAATACAAAAAAAAAAAACAGCGCGCGACAGCCCATTGTTTGTGCAGGAATTTTACGAGACAATAAAACTTAAACTTTATTATTGTTGACAGTGACTGATCAGGCGCTGAATAATGAAGGGAATAAAGATTTACCGCTGATCTTGAATAGAACATTTTTCAACCCGAACGGGAAATGTCAACTTTTTGTAAATAAAACTATTAATTTTGATGAGAAATCTACTGGAAATTTATACTAGCATTTGAAGGTAAGTATCTACACAATATGTATATGTACAATGTACATACATATGTGGACAACAATTTGAATATTTACAAACATACACATATTTATGTACATATGATCGAATTTTTTTTGCACCAAATTGCCGATACATACATACATGGACTCTAACTTAAAGAACCTAAGCAAAACCATGGCAACGAAGGAGGATGTGGAAGATATTAAAACGCATCCCGGAGGAATAACCCAAAGAATTGAAAACTTGGAAATTGAGAATAAGTAGCTAAAAGCAGAACCAACCCAACTGAAAGCAGATGGGGACGTGGATAGGCGAGAACTAAACAGGCTGGTAAACATTAGCAAAGAAAAAAACCTTATAGCCAAAGGAATAAAAAAAGATTTGGCCACAAAAGAGGGTGAAACACTATTCCGCTCAAAATTACAGGTACCCAAAGCCCAAGTAAGAGAAACCCGTATTGCTTTCGAACGAAGCAGCAAAGTGGGCTTAATTGTGGAAATGGAGACTATTGAAATGGCCAATGACGTTTTAAAAAATACTAGAAAACTAGCTAGAAGCTGGGAGAAACAGGAGCAGAAGTCGGTGTTGCTGCAGCTCAAAAAGGAACTCACAACCGTCAACAACTCCTACAAAGTGTTTGTCAAAAGCGACACAATTAATGTCAATGGCAGATGGATACGCTTTAGCAACAGCAAAACTCTAGTGAGCAAAGGGCAGCCAGCGGAAGCGGAATTAAAAGTGCTGTACGGTAGACTCGTTCTGGAGAGCATAACATACGAAGCACTTCTCCCCAAGGCTAAAGGGTCCAAAAACGGCCAAAACTAAGGAAATTGCATAAAAAAAGGTGGAATATTATAAATCAGGCAACCAAACTTAGTCTTAAGATATTAGTATACAACATTGCAGGTTTAGTCAACAAGCTTAAACAGACCCACTTCCTTAATTTTATAAATCAGCACGACATTATTATTTTACTCGAGACATTTGCCGAAACCCATTTAGAAGACTACGAGGTCACTTTTAAAAAGACATTAATGTTGTTGAAATCACATTGGACAACAAGCCCTTAAACATATTCCCAGTCTAATGTCTAATCTGAAATGTAATCGGTGGCCAGAACACTACGAAAAATTATACGATGCCCTACTTCAGTCCGAATTCCCAAATGTAATGATAGTCGGCGATCTAAATGCCCGCATAGCACTTGAGCAGGTATTAACAGAGGACGCACATTCAAATGCAAGGTATGCAAATCTTCCGAGAGGAGCAAAAGACACGACCATAAATGAAAATGGAAAAAAATTAATTGAGATGTGCGAATCGTTTAATCTGCCTGTTTTAAACGGCAGATCAAAAAGCGACAGCGATGGCAACTTCACATTTGTCGGCGCACAGGGATCGACAACGACTGACTACTGTTATGGACAAAAATTTGAATCAGGCGGACAGTCTTGAGACTGAGACATCGGTAGAGTCCCTAACAGAGTTTATCACAAAGGCAGCACAATTTATGCAAAGACCGAAAAAAGAAGCTTTTACCAACCAACAACCATGGTTTGGAAGAGAATGCGCAGAGTCAAGAAGCAAAACCACGTGCCTACTGCGACAGGTGCAGATATCTGCCACAAGCTCGACAAAAACCGCTTACTTGGAAGCCAACAAAGAATACAAGATCTTATGTAAGCGCAGACAAAAGGAGTACTATAGGCAGATGGAAATAGCCTTGAACGCTGTAAAGGACAGCAAAGCCGTTTGGACACTGCTGAGGCAGGTAAATGGAACCGAGACTAGCAAGCCAATCAAGTTTGATGCAAACAAACTGGCATTGCATTTCCAAAGCCTGCTGTATATAGAAGCACCTCCCATGCAACATCTTTTTGCCTTTCCATTTACCAGTGTTCCGGAGCTTGATATGGATATTGACATCACGGAAGTAAAAGCAGCAATATCGCGCAGTAAGCGAAATAAGGCACCCGGGGAGGATAGAGTCCCAGCAGAGTTCCTGAAAAATGCTACACCATACTTTGTACAGCTTCTTACTAACGTATATAATAGAATTTTTATACGGGAAATGCACCAGAAAACTACAGACGAAATGTTATATACCCGATCTTTAAAAGAGTAGAGGCAAGCGAACCAGCGAGCTACAGAGGTATTTCCTTTTTAAACAAGACCATGAAGACCTTTGCTTCAATATTGCTGAATCGTCTTTCTAACTGGGTCAAAAAGCTCTATATCTTAAGCGAATACCAATCTGGATTCAGAGAAGGCTACTCCACTGTTGACAGCATCTTTACCTTCACCGCCGTTGCAAAACAGTTCTTGGAATCTTTGTCGATTTCAAGGCTGAATTCGACACCATTGACAGACAAAGCGTCTACCTAAAACTCAGCATCATTGGAGTATCTACTAAGGTGATTCAAATGATCCAAAGCTTGTACATCTGCAATAAGACCTTTTGGCACTGTACGTCGACGACATATCCTCCATTCTGCCAGGGGGTGTTCAACTGGGATCGGAAGGAATCAAAGTTCTAGTGTATGCCGATGACATGGTGCTTCTGGCCGATGACGCCCGGGAGTTGAAGCAAATGATAAATGCATTGCACTCATACTGCCAAACGTGGAGCCTTCAAATTAATTGCGAAGAATCTTAGATAATGGTAGTACGTGACACAAGGGGTCGAAAAGCAAGGACAGACGCTTGGTCTATAACGGAGTGAATTTGGCTATTGTCAACGAGTACCAGTACTTGGGAGTCACTCTTACATTAAACATGTCATTTCGAATGCATTTAATCAAAAAACAAAGCGACTCGAAAACTGCGATCAATACCACGTGAAACAAATTGCTTAGAAACAGAAACGTCAGTCACAGCACTTAGTACAAATTGTTCTTAGCCACAGCCAGAGCAATCATGTGCTATGCTGCCCAAGTATGGGGCTTTAGTCAATACGAAGAAGTGCAACGACTCCTCCGTTTTTTTATAAAGAGGGTGTTCCACTTGCCTCTATGCTCGCCTAACTATGCTATACACTTGGAAACGGGTTTCCCAACTATGTTTCTCTACACACTGCAACTTCACTTCGATTATATTATTAAGACTATGCAAATGCCATCCACGCGTCTTCCAAGAATTGTCACAGAACACCTATTAGAAGCAAAATCACAGTTTGTCGGAAGGTGGGAAGTTATGGCGTTGGAACACAACTGCTGCAGAGCATAGACAGCACGGAAAGGATTGGCTTTGAATCACAAGCCTGTGAAAGTCAGTCTCGGGACACTTACAGCAAACTGGAGTATAACTTAAAAGATAAAATTATTTCACTGACAATTTAGACGTGGCAGCAATATCAGTCAGTTTTCGAACGAGATCGGAAGTGCTCAACCTAAAGTTTATGCCACATATCTTAAACCCCAGTCATTGCACTCTCTGCAACACCGGAGAGAGAGAAGACACCGCCCACTTCTTTTCTCGCTGTCCAATTCTGAAGGAACTCAGGCTCCTATACTGGGAAAAGATACTCTGACCGACCAGGAAATGCACAAGCTATTAAACGGAAGTAATTGGCGTTCGCCCACTTCCTACCTTAGAGAGTGCCTGCAGTATCGACGCGATTTTTTAATGGACTATGGAGACATGTAACCAGACATCGGAATCGGGGAATCGGAGTTTAGGAAAATGTCACCTACATTTGGCTAACGGCAACATGGTACAGCCAAAATTTTTTATAATCATTGTAAATCCTTTTAATGTTTGAAACTTTTCGTCACTATAAGATTTTTGTACCTATATATATATACACGCATTAATGGAAATCAATGAAAATAATTTTCAACTACTACTACATACATACATTTATGAGCATAAATTTGTTTGTATTCCAGTCTATAGCAGCAGTTTCTTGCGAATTTGTATGCGCAAACAATATTGTTAATATATCATATATTTCAATTTCTTTGCGATAGAGGGTTCACCCCAATAGTTACTCTTCCTACGAATCAAATACTACGTTTATACGTACGTCTTATTTGTAAATAACAATTTTGTGAGTGACTAATTATTGCGTATAAACGCTGAGTAAATTCGTTATTTGCAAATAGCTAAGTTACGAAAACAATTACTGATTAGTAGACTATTTGCAAATAGTGTGCTAGGCGTTGCCACTCTATTCAGTGATTTTGCTGTTTTTAACTATATGGTAGCACTGCTCTATTGTAATTGTCATTCATATCGACTGCAGGCGAAGGAAAAAGGGAAATGTTGAACACAAACTTGCAACGCTTGTTTGTAATTGAACCAAGGCGGATGCCAAGGTACTTCTTGGACTAATAGAAGAAAATAAGGCCATGGAACTGCTTGATGGCAATCCGGCAGCACTAAAAAATAGATTTATTTACGTATGGTATTTTGCGGATAAACAGTGAGTTAGTTATTTACAAACTATTTCTATTTGCAAATAGCTGGCGTATAAACGTAGTAAATGAGAGCCAAAGTATCTAAGGTTTCCAGTAACTCAACTAAGGAATCAGCAGGAGACATATTCAAGAGTCCCAGTATCTTGAATTCCAACCAGGTATGAGAATTAAATGCATTACTAAATTCATGATAACAAATGTAACTAAATTTTTTATTACAGCTAAATGAACGTATTTGCGATTACATTATAGCCGAGATGTTGCCGCTCTGACATGTGGAAAAGAAAAGTTTCAGGGACCTGTTTGTGGCTTTAACTGGACGTCTGGTAAAAATTCCCTGTTCAAAAACTATACGCTCTATGCTAGATAAAAGAAAGGCGGACTATAAGAAAAATGTCGCGAATATTTTTGAAAATACTTATTTTATCTGTACGACTGCCGATATCTGGAGTTGCAATAACAAAAGTTACTTTGGTGTAACCGGCCACTACATAGATAGCAATCTAAATCGTCATTCTCTCGTGCTCGCATATAAGCGTGTGCGATATTCCCAGACACATGAGGTAATTGCTACTGTATTAGCTGAACTTCATGCCAAATACGGACTTAGCGATACGCAAATATGTGGAACAGTTACCGATAATGCATCCAACTTCTGTAAAGCATTTAAAGTGTACAGTTTTGAAGGAACAAACGTGAAGCCTGAGTTTTTAGAAGAGTCTGATTTAAAGGTAATAGAGCTGGATAGTTCAGCTGATGTTGAAATTACTTTGCCAAAGCAGTTTAGATGCGCATCACATACTTTGAACATAATTGTCACGAAAGATGCTGAACAGGCTCTACTAAACACATCAATTTAAAAAGTATTTGTACAACTTTAAAAAAACCATTATTTACAAATACAGAAATTGATTTTTTGCGAGAACTGTGTAGTGTCACTGAAATATTCGCTAAGGCTATTGATCTTTTGCAGGGCGAATCCAGTTGTTACTTAGGATCTTTGCTGCCCACTCTAATTAAAGTAATACATAAACTTGACAGTTTGAATAATTTGCAATATTGTGATCCACTTAAAAATGCTCTTAAAAAAGGAGTTTCAAAACGATTTTCTTCTTTTGAAAACTTGACTTCAAGCGAGGCAAAGACTTTTGTTTTTCCCACAATGACACTTTCAAAATGTAAATTAATGTAGATTCCATTGTTAAAGAAATTACGGAAAACTTGGAAACTGTTGTCAATGAGAGCTCAAATACAAAGGATTCTGAAGACTTTTACGATACCAGTAATGGAAGATTTAATGAAACAGAGAATTATTATGAAAATTCTAATATTGAAATGGAAGTCTTAAATAATCTTGTCGATAGAAGCAAGTCTTTAGAATCTATACTTAAGTATAAAAATATTTGTAATGTTTTTTATAAGTATAATACCATTTTGCCTAGCTCAGCCCCAGTTGAAAGAGTTTTTAGCTGTGTAGGCCAAATACTTACACCAAAAAGAAACAGACTAAGAAACATTTAAATAATAAAAGAGCAAGATAGTATATAAAAAACATTTTAATACTATAACATCATCTAAAAACAAAATGTTCCATTCTTAAACCTTATAATTGGATTTAAGCCCTTAAAGTGTGTCCAAAAATTTTTGTAATGAAGTAAATTTGTATTTTTATGTTTTTAATATTCATTACTAATAAAAATGCATGAACCACGCTTTTAAATATAAAAGTACCTTTTTTGTACCTTTACCTTTGCCTAGGTACTTGAAAATCCGGATATCTTTTACCTTACTTAGGTATATTTTCTGACGTTTACCTTTTACCTTACCTAGGTAAGAAAATCGAGTACCTTTCCAATCACTGTCAACTATATATCATTGCTCCCATACAACTGAATAGGAATGAAGTTATTTATTTTAAGTATATGAAGCAAAAAAAATTTACAAACATTACTAACATTTAGAAACATTTGCTAACAATTAAGTAATAAATGAGAATCTGATGAATTTGTCAAAATGGTCGATCCAAGCTGAGCTTGTAAGGAAACAAGGCAAACTGCAATCAGGTGCTGATCGGCCATACTACTTTCACCATCTTGAAACTTTTGGCGACAGGGTGCGTGCCCACTGCTTCCTTCGCAGTCCGGATTTATACAAGCTGCAGCTTGTTGCCATTATCAACTCTTCACAAGTTGCTTGTTGAACAAGACTGGACACTTTTCTGATCTGTCTTAGGGCGGAGGTCACCAAAATCTTTCCTGGGACGACTCATGTCTGCCTTACTTGCTGAATTGTGTTAAAACAGCGGCATATAAAGAAATATTTGATTCTTTTTCAGTTGCACATCAAATTAACCCTTAACCATTTGCGAGAGATGCAGCCCTGTTTTTAGAGATGACACTTCAACTGGAACTGGTTGTGTTCTAGCTAGATTTTTAAATTAGAAAATAAAATCTCTTGAAGTTCTGGGACAACGAGCGATTTTTCGAGCGTTCTGCAAACGAACCGATGCCAAAATCTCTAGAGATTTCTAGGACACCCCCGACTGTAACGGAATGCCTTCCACTTCTCTGTAAGCTTACGAAACTAGTCAATTATTTGTTTATTTCTTTTAATTCATTTTTAGATAACTTTATGTTTTTATAAATTGAACCATAAACAAATTCTTTCAGAGCCAACATTTGTTCTTTGTGACTTTTTCGCTAAGCCACATGGAATCGAGTGAGCGCTTGGAGACCAACATTTCACCTAAAAAGTGCTACAGACATAACAGTTGGTCGTAGTTGGTAATCATTTTGGATATTTTTACATCACAAGGACTAACACTTTACATAAATGCTAGAATAAGCTTGAACACGATTGAACGACGTTAGTTATAGTCCAAAGATGGCAGTAAACGCTCAAAAACCATATACGCTAAAACATCTTATTTCTACCACAATTTTTTTGCAACACATGAAAAGATGGCTCACAAAAATATAGTTTGTATACCCGTTACTCGTAGAGTAAAACCGTCTGTCCGTCCGTCTGTATGAACACCTAGATCTCAGAGACTAGAAGAGCTAGAGCAACCAAATTGGATATGTAAACTCCTATTGTCTGTAAAAAATTTAACACGTACATTTATATTCGCAATATCTATAAGCCCTGAAATTTTCAAGATCAGATTGAAATATGTTACATACTTTCCGGCTGTCCCCCCTCAGGCCCACAGGAAGGTTATTAAACATTTCTTTCCATGAGTAATGGGCAGTGATTGGAAAGGTACACGATTTTCTAACCTAGGTAAGCTACAAGGTAAATGTCAAAAAATATGCCTAGGTAAGGCAAAAGGTATTCGGAATTTCCAGTACCTAGGTAAAGGTAAAGGTACAAATAAAGTACTTGTTTGGTTCTGTCATCAACTAAATTTAATTAAATATCAAAACTAAAGAGTCAGCCTTCGATGTAAGCTAGTAGAGTTGCGCCACTGCATACCCTTTCTCTTATACTCTTACTCTTATACTCCTGTAAATATTAACGCATTGGAAAGGCGGCTGCTGTCTTTGGCTGCAGTCGCCAAATTAAAAGGCAGTTGAATTACTGAACACAAAATAGAAACAAGTGCGTGTTGTTTGCTAAGCCACTGGGTCCAAGGGTCAACGGTACCAATCATCTTAGACGAATAGTTGTGGAAAGACTTTGGAGTTCTTGTTTTTCACCGCCATAAATTGGATTGCGGATCATTTTGGCGCCCCCTAAGTGGACATTTGGATTGGGAAGCATTTGGGAAGCATCGATTGCATCGCGAGTCAGTTCCTTTGCAATGACGACAGATTTTGGCGTATTAAAGTCAATCTCTTCGTATCAGCCAGAAAAGATGGTAGTTAATGTGACCATCCCTAAAAACATGGAGCTTGCTGATCCATTGTTTTATAAACCACAATGCATAGACATTTTGCTTGGAGCAGATGTTTTTTATGACCTATTGGAAACAGGTCGAATAAAAGGTGCACAAGATTCACCTACCTTACAACCCACTACATTGGGCTGGATTGTTTCAAGTCGCTGTCCGGCTTTGGGGCCATCAGAACAGCGTGCCTCTTCACATATGACTTTTTCGGAGGATTTGACTTCATATGATGCAATTCTTAAAAAATTCTGGGAGTTGGAAGACTGTGTTGTCAGGTGCGTTTTCCACTGAGGATTTAAAACGTTTGAAGGACGAACTGGTGGCTATTTTGGAGCCATTTGGGTTCTCCTTGGCGAAATGGGCATCAAATTGGGATGGGTTCCAAGCCCAAACTGGTGACACACCGATCAATATTGGCGATCAGGATGATGCCAAAACATTAGGGCTGAGATGGAACACCAAAGAGGATCAATTTAAATATTCAATGAAGGATGTCCCTGAAGTATTGCCAACTCGACGATCTATCTTGTCGTTTGTGTCGAGATTATATGATCCCCTTGGGTTATTGAGTCCCATTATAACACGTGCGAAAATATTAATGCAGGAAATTTGTTTGTTAAAGGTCAGTTGGGATGATCCAATACCTGCCCGCTTAATACCAGAGTTGGAGGCAGTGAAGGCTTGTTTTGCTGAGGTGGACTCAGTAGCCGTACCGCGACACATTGGTGTCACGAGAGATTCCACATGTGAGATTCATGGGTTTGCAGATGCATCAAGCAGGGCGTATGGATGTTGCCTGTACGTACGCATTCCCAACGGAGAGGAAACCATCGTCAGGTTGCTCACCGCAAAGTCAAGGGTGGCTCCTCTGAAAACCTTAACTATACCACGACTGGAGTTGTGTGCAGCACATCTGTTGGCAACGCTGTGGGAGAAGGTCAAACCACTTGTGGACTTGCCAATCAAAAGTGTTATATTTTGGTCCGATTCGGAAGTTGTGTTGCATTGGCTGCAGACACACCCGTCTCGTCTAAATACGTTTGTTGCCAACAGAGTGGCCAATATCCAAGAATTAACGCCAGAGGTTGAGTGGCGTCATGTGCCAACGAAACAGAATCCCGCAGACCTGGTTTCCCGCGGATGCTCAACATCTGAACTCATCGCGTCGTTTTGGTTCGATGGGCCAGAATTTATGAGGATGGAGCGCACAGATTGGCCCATAAATCCACATTTTGAGAATGAACCGTCTCAAGCAGCTTGCATGGAGCTAAAAAAGAGTGCGATAATCGCGGCCGATGTCGCATCCGCTACCGTGATGATAGCTGCAGCTGGTGACCAAGATCCCATTGTCGAGCTCATAGACAATACGTCGTCGTATTCAAAAATCTTGAGAATAGTCGCATATGTGTTGCGATTTATTCGTCGTAAGAATTGTCAACATGAATCTGTCGTTGTAGGAGCGGAAGAACTTGAGTCAGCATTTTTGGCAATAATTTGTATCCTACAGCACAGGTATTTCCCTGACGAGTTTCACAAATTGAGCAAATCTGCACCACTGAAGCCGTCGCTCCAAAAATTGAGTCCGTTAGTGCACCAGCATGTCTATGGCGAACGTGTCTGGTCGCTTTTGCGTGTTGGACGCCGATTATTAGAAGCTCCATTACCACACAATGCAAAGTTTCCACTGCTGATGCCTAAAGAGTCTCGTTTTATAAGGCTTTTCCTTATATATCTGCATCAAAAACATTGCCACATAGGACCTAGAGCTTTGGTAGGACTTCTTCGACAGCATGTGTGGGTAATTGATGCTCGACGGCTCTGTAATTCTGTGGTCAGAAAATGCATCCAGTGTTTTCGGTACAAACCGGCCCTAGCATCTCAAATAATGGGAAATTTACCCGCTGATCGTCTCCACGTAAATAGACCCTTTGAGATCAGTGGAGTGGACTTTTGTGGTCCAATACGGGTGTCTCTGGGGATTCGGGGAAAATCTCCAGTAAAAATGTACATGGCAGTCTTTGTGTGCTTCACATCTAAGGCTGTTCATTTAGAGCTTGTTTCTGATCTGACTGCTAATTCCTTTATTATGTCGTTATCCAGATTCATTGGTCGGCGTGGACCTGTCCGGAAACTGTCGGTGCTGCTCGCATGCTGAGTACGTGGACGGACTTGGACGAGAAGTTCAAGAACACCATCATCGAGTCTGCCGCCACCAGAGGGATCACTTTCGTGTTCATCCCACCGAGAGCACCTCATTTCGGAGGGCTGTGGGAGGCGGCCGTCAAGTCGGCCAAAACACTGCTGATCAAGGCCATTGGCAGCGCAGTTCTCAGGCAAGACGAACTGGAAACCGTCTTGGTGGAAGTCGAAGCCGTGCTCAACTCGAGGCCAATGGTCATCGACAATACCAGCCCCAACGATGGCGAAGTAATCACGCCAGCGCATCTCCTAATAGGAACAACGCTCGTAGTGCTGCCGTCCGCGTTGCCAGAGCCAGTCACAGACGACAAGTTGAGCTACTTGCAGCGATGGCAGAGGATATCCGCAATCATGCAGCGGTTCTGGATAGATTGGACACGCGACTACCTGCTAGGGTTGCAGCAGCGCGTGAAGTGGACCAAAGAGACACGCAACGTGGAACCAGGCGAGGTCGTTCTCATCTACGAGGACAACGCGCCTCCTCAACAATGGCTAATAGGAGTCGTAGAGGAAGCCATCAAAGGCGCTGATGGAAAGGTGCGGGTAGCGACCGTCAGGACCAAAGCTGGATTGTTCAAGCGAGCCATTCACAAGTTGGCTCCCCTACCTGTCGAGTCTGCAAACCTTTGTACAGCTACTGCGAAGGATCAGTAAAGAAGTAGACGTAGTTTATATGTATGCCCTTCAGGCCACCTTATGAAATCTTATTATGCCCTTCAGGCCAGTCAATGAAATCTTATTTTGCCCTTCAGGCCATTCCAGAACGATTGTACAATTTGTATTGAAGCCCTGCGGCCATTCAACGCGGCCGATGTTTGGTTCTGTCATCAACTAAATTTAATTAAATATCAAAACTAAAGAGTCAGCCTTCGATGTAAGCTAGTAGAGTTGCGCCACTGCATACCCTTTCTCTTATACTCTTACTCTTATACTCCTGTAAATATTAACGCATTGGAAAGGCGGCTGCTGTCTTTGGCTGCAGTCGCCAAATTAAAAGGCAGTTGAATTACTGAACACAAAATAGAAACAAGTGCGTGTTGTTTGCTAAGCCACTGGGTCCAAGGGTCAACGGTACCAATCATCTTAGACGAATAGTTGTGGAAAGACTTTGGAGTTCTTGTTTTTCACCGCCATAAATTGGATTGGCGGATCAGTACTTTTAAATTAAAAAGCAGGTTTCACCAATTTATATTAGTAACTTAATGTTATAACTATAAGGGTTAGGTTAGGTTAGGTTAGGTTAGGTTAAGTTAGGTTAGGTAAGGTTGCAATGGTGGAAATGGGAGAGAGTTCCTTTTTTTATCACTTAGGCCAATGAAGGCCCGTTGTGTTACCATATAGCCCTTTCTACGCTGTGATCGTAGAGGGAGAGTCTTCCCCGTTAAACCATTTAGAAAATGTCACAAATTTGAGTAAAGAGGCTAGATCTATTTCAGAGATGTCTGACAGATGGTTTAGAAAAAAACGACCCAAAACTGTGAGTCGCCTTCTGCTAAGAGCTGGGCAATGACCGAAGAGGTGTTGTACCCTCTCCTTCTCGTCCACTGGATTGCAGCTTCTACAGAAGTCGTTGTGTCTGATGCCAAGCCTGGCGGCGTGTCTTCCTATTAGGCAGTGTTCAGTAAGAGCGCCTACTAGTAGGGAAATATGCACTCTTTCTTGACGGAGTAACGCCCTAGATTTTTTAATACTAAGAGTAGGCCATTTAAGCCTAGATACTTCACATGTGTAGATTGTTTGCCATCGATTCTTGGTTATTCGATAGGTAGTTGGGGTTTTGTAGTTTAAAGGTCGCAAGATCCGGTAGCAGCCGAGTGGTGGTGCCAAGTCTGGCGAGGTGGTCGGCCACCTCGTTGCCTTCAATGTTGCAGTGTCCAGGCACCCAAACGAGACTAATTTCAAAGTGCTAAGCCATCTCATTAAGAGATTTGCGGCACTCCGTAAGAGTTTTGGTATTGTTAATATAACCGTCAAGTGCTTTTAATGCAGCTTGACTATCTGAAAAAATGAATACTTTACTTCCTTGGATTGCGAGAGCTCCCAGAAGGTTGGTAGCCTCCTGGATGGCTACAACGTCTGCTTGGTAAACACTACAATGCTGCTCTGAGCTCTAGACTAAAGACTCCTCCTCCTGTCCGTCCAGTTTGGAGCCATCGGTGTAGAAATTTATGGCATTGGGTTTGCAGTGAGGCATTGAGTTCCAGTCCAGTCGACTCGGTATGGTGACTTTATACATGGTGGTAAACGTTATTGTTGGGATGCAGTAGTCAAGCGTTGGCGATTCCGCCACTTGATGCAGAAATAAAGAGGAGTGGCCAGAGTTACTATCTTTCCAGGTACCGCTTTCTCTCCGCCTGAGCGTGGCGTTACTGGCGATTTCTCTATCCAGAAGATCTAGAGGCATAAGGTGTAACATTATGTTATGTGCATCTGTTGGGGTTGTACGCAATGCACCAGTCATGCATAATGCAGCACTACGTTGAACTTTGGTTATGGTTCTGAGGACGGAAGGTTTCCCCAGAGCCGGCCACCATACGATGATTCCGTATAGTAGTATTGGACGTACAACAGCTGTGTACAGCCAGTGTACTATTTCAGGGGAAAATCCCCATTTACGACCAATCGCACGTTTGCGATTGGTCCAGTATTGGCTTTTTTGATACGTTCAGTTATGTTTTCAATCCAATATAATTTTTTGTCCAACACTACGCCAAGGTATCTTGCAGAATCGCTAAATTTTAGGTGTATCTTGTTTAGTCGTGGGTGTGTTAAAATTGGTATCTTATACTTGCGGTGTCGTCCAATTTGAAAGTGTTGAGAGTGCTTCCTGATTCAGGTTGCAGAGAGTATGAGGAAATTTTCCTCTTGTGATTATGGTAACGTCATCCGCGTACGCTATTACAGTGTGTCCTCGCGATTCCATGAGCCGCAACAATTCGTTGACTGTTACCACCCAAAGGATTGCCTTGAGGAGTGCCTCTACTTACATATCTTCGTGCGCAGGCATCTCCTAGTTGCAAGTTAACCACCCTGCTGGTAAGCATGAGTCGGATGAACTCCACCAAGGGTGCCTCCACATTTAGATTTGTCAAGGCAGGGGTGATAGCGTTGGGGAGAACATTGTTAAAGGCAAAGGCAAAGGAAAAGGAGTCCCGGAGGGTTTGGTGAACTCGCTAAAATTTTTCGAAGTCTTGATGCTTCGGAGGTCAATTCAATACTGTTACAGAAATTTGACCACGATCGTCGCTTGGCTTTCCGCATTGCACTTTTATCGTCTCGTAAATTGTCTTTATACATCTCCCAGGATGAATCCAGGTTAGTGTTCTTAGCTGAGGTAAATGTCTTTCTACACTTTTTCCTTAGTATTTCCAGGTCTTTAGACCACCAGGGGGGCTTATGGTGTATTTTGTATTTAATATGTGGGCATGATTTGTCAAGTGCCTTTGTGCATGTCGTTGTAAATGTGTGGACTATTTCATCTAATTGTTCCGCATTCACAGGTGTGAATTGCGGGGCTGCATCTAGATTTTTCACTATAAGTCTCTTATACTGTTTCCAGTTCGTTTTTTTTAAGTTTTGTGTTTTTTTTAGGTTCGGGGCATGATTCTATGAGCTTTAGCTCAATATATCTATGATCTGAGAAGGAGTGTTCTGATAGAACTTTTCATGAAATTATATTTTCTATTAGAAACTCTGAGATGAGGGTGATATCTAGTACCTCCCTCCGAGTTCTAGTGACAAAAGTTGGGTCATTACCTTTATTGCAGATAATAAGATTCGTACTTAAAAGATAATCGAAGAGTAACTCACCACGATCGTTAGTGTCTGTGCTGGACCATTCTGTATGGTGTGCACTAGCGTCTCTACCCAGTATTAGTCTGGTTCTGCTGCCTTGACTGTTGCGCACTAGGTCTTTAAATAGTCGGGATGGTACTGGCTCCGTTGTATCATGAGCCAAATAGAAGGAAGTCAACCTGTAGGTGGTGCTTCCCAATTCAAGGTTGACTGTTGTGATGTCTCCATCACTGAATTAGGGAAGTAGAAATGCGTTAAGAGTTTGTTTTACTAATATACATGTACGCGGCTTACCCTTACCCCGAATGTGATACAAGTTGTATTTTGGCGTCCTCAAGCTACAGATCCTGTCACCAGTGATCCAAGGCTCTTGGACTAAAACAATGTCTGCTTTACCTTTTGCTAGGCGAAGCAGAAGTGCAGCGGAAGCTGCTTTACAGTGATGCAGATTTATTTGGAGGATCTGCATTATCAGAAAGTAGTTCCTCTGCCGTCAGGGTAGCATCGCATTCTGCATCATTATTCGATTCATCCTGCAAAAGCTCATGCTCATCGGTGTAGAGTCTCCCTAGACTCGTGCCATAGTCTGACCCTGACGATATGTAGCCTCCCCATTCCTCTAGGGGAGGTGTATCGTCAGTTTCCATATCGTCATCGCTTGGCTCTTCTGCCTCTACGCTCGCTGCTAGGTTAGCTAGCGCCGTCGTATCTGTCTTATAGACAGTCATTTTCACTTTTTTAAAAGCGTAATCCAAAAGTCCTTTGGTTTTAGCCAGATGCTCCACTGTCTCACTGTTTATCTGGAAGATTACGTGGATATTCGCATTGCTGTACTCCTCCACTTTTAAAATCTTCCAGTTCGCTGTTGGTACATGCGCATTAAACATAAACATCATTTGGAGTATGTCCAATGGGTCGCTTGGCTTTTTGGGCAGCCAAACTCTCGCTCTAGGGCAATAGGGGATGTCTTTGGCATCAACTGCCCTTAGTTGAGCACCTGGGTACACTTCCCCCACCATTCCGATCGCGGCTTTGTACAGCTCCGCTGACCTTTCATCCTCGCACGCGATTAGCTTCACGTTTCCTTGAAACCATCCAGCGTTATTGCATATAGGAGTGGGCCAGGGTTCGCTTTTAGCACCTTCATGGCAACACCTCCCAGCTCGGTTTGTACCCATTTCCATTGGTGTAGAGGGATTTTACCATCATTCCTGCTGGCATCGATAACACCCAGGATCCTTTTTCCTTTTGCCACTTCAGCAAAGGATATAGAGAGCGGGGCGCCATGTGTTTTTGGTTTTTTTGGGGCCTCAGATTGGGCTTCCTCCAAGGATCTATCCCGCGTAGCGCTGTTAGCTTTCTTCGCGGGATTGACATAGTCTAGTCGGAAGTCAGGAACGATGGTTTTTGCCCAACTCAGATCCTCCTGGATTTTTTCGAAGTCTTCTTTTGAGGCTTGACTCTCGCTTATTGGGTACACCGCGTTCCTTCTTAGGATTCTGATTGCCGTACGTCTGTCGCTTGCGGCAGCCTTTGATGGGTCTGGTCTGCTAAACTCTATCGACCTACTACTCACGATAGGAGCCGTGCCTGCTCTCTTCACAGTTGATCTGGCAGTCGCTGGTGGCTGGCTGTCAGTCTTGGCTCTGCTTAAGGGCAAGGCAAGTCCCTCGTTTATAGTGTGGACCTTACTGGACCCCCTTGTTCGGTTGGTCACCGCAGCAGGTTTGGTAATCGAGCTCGATTGTGACGTAGCTCTAGCTTAAGGGCTAAAAATGGAACATTTTAATTTCATATGATGTTATATTATTGCATTGCAGTCAGAAACAATCCTAATTACAACGGTATTTGCTCTGCAAAGTAGTGCGTTAAAAATAAGTATCATCTTGTAGCACGGGGCTAGAGCCGAATAAATGAATTAAATTAAAGATCGTTAGCCTTAGCCAAAATGTCAATTCATGCAAAAAAAAATTTCTGTTTTTGTGTATAATGGTTTTTTAAAGTTGTACAAACACTTTTTAAATTGTGTTTTAGTTCCCAAATTCATTGAATACTGTCACGAAAACTGTTCCATCTGGTGCTGCTACTGTTCTCAACTGTAATGAACACACGATATTTAGTTGTCTGCGATCGCTGTTTCTTCGATGCTCAGCTAAGCTGGGCCTTGGGGAATGTAAATGCCGGACGGGACCCGTTAAGGGAGCTAGCAAACAGTCGGATGTGGGGTTCTTGGCAAACACATATCTCACTGCATTACAATATATAAATATTTTAGAGTCCCTAATACGAGCCTAATAAGCTTATCATTGTTATTACTCGACGATACTATTAACTCTACTTTACACGACTTTAATCAAATAAACAGAAAGGACGTCGGATACATTAATCAAATCAAAGGCACTCGCGCAGTTGGAGATGCGAGGCCGGCGTCGAAACCCTCCCCACCATTATTCACTTTCGCCGTTGATGATAGTGAATCCCTAATACAAATGCCTTTAACTTCGTTCACTTCATCACCATCATATTAAAACTTAGCTTTTCATTCTCAGCAATTACACGGTTTTATTCCACTTGAACATATAACTTACAATTCATTTTGATTACATAAACTATGTCGATTAGGTTTCAGTTAAATTCGGTATCGTAAGAATATTTTAGTAAATATTATTTATATCGAAAATTGAAGAAAACCTTACATTCAGAATAATTCAATGTGATTACTGGCAGGGGATAAGGTATATATATGTTATAAACTAATAAACTAATCTAGTCGGTATAATATTGGGAAGAATTCATATTCAGAAAGCTTAATCAGATTACTAAGTTGTACTTTTATGGTTTAACCAGTATTATGAATCGTACTTCAAATCAATGTTAGTATAAATTCCGTTTGGGTTTGATTAATTTTCTCTTATTATACCCATTACTCGTAGAGTATCGATCAGCATCAACAGCCGAGTCGATATAGCCATGTCCGCCTGTCCGTCTGTCCGTTCGTTCGTCTGTCTGTATGAACACCTAGATCTCAGAGACTAGAAGAGCTAGAGCAACCAAATTTGAAATGTAGACTCCTTTTTTCTGCACGCAGATCATGTTTATTTCAATTTTTTCCCATGCCCACTCCCGCCCCTACAATAAAAAATGTTCAATAACTCCCACAATTTTTGAGATATCGATCTCAAATTTAAAACTTACATTTATATGCGCAACATCTATAAGCCCTACCATCAATTTTCATCAAGATCGGATGATAAATAGCCGAGTTAAAAAAATGTTACATCATTTTCGGCTGTCCCACATCAGGCACACAGGAAGGCTATTAAACATTTCTTTCCATGAGTAAGTCGGTTAGAGCCGATTTTAGCTTACGCTCTCATTTTTCTTTTTGTTGGGCAAATACGATTTTGATTCTTTCATCTCATTATTAAATTACAGGGTATAAACACTACCGATACATACAAGGAATAAGCGAGCGACACTATCAGCTTACTTCGATAATAACAACAATATTACAGTTATGCCTGGTTCGTTCGCTTGTTGCTAATATATCCGTGTATGATTACTCCGATCGCAGGAAATTTGTCATCACCAAATACATAGATTCAACTCCAAGGCACATAATTGCAAGCGCAGAAGGCGCGCTTACCCATTGGAGGCGCGCTTATACACGACGAGAGCTCTCCTCGATGCTGTGGAAGTGGTTACTGTGACGATTTGATGTAAAAGTTTAATTAAATTCTCATTTGGCAACTACAAAAGAAAATCAATTAAAACCAAAATAAACCAAAACACAAATGTCTGTCTGCACATTAGTTGGCTGCCGGCATTGGAGCTACGTTTCTGACGAGTTTTGGTGTGTTTAACGTTAGCTCAAATCAGCAGTGTTCTCTCTGTGCAATCCTTCACACCCAGTCCCCAGCTTCAATCTCTTCGGGTCATCCGTGTTCTCTATTCTCTACGGATCCTTCTTCTTCTTCCTGTGGCCGAGTTTCGACCTGCAACTGCCTCAAGGTTCTAGTCTGGTGATGACGTCACTATTGCACACTGCTCTTATCGTCGCTGCTTCGCACACAGATACTGCAGGTTGTTGGTGACGTCCACAGAACCTATAGGCTACATTTTGTTAGTGTTTCTGGCCGGAATTCGTATCCTCGAAATGGAAACGTCACCAGTACCCTGTAGAGCCAGCTCACTTGTGACGTCAGCAGCACCGACGCTGCAGGCGCAAGATTTGCATGCTTCTAGCCCATTCCGATATTCTTTTAGACAATTGCAACAGAAGGCCAGTGGCCAAAACGCCAGTTGTGCCTATGGTTAGTTGTGCAATATGTCAACTTGCTCCTAACTCACTACTACTGATATTATCAAAGATTTGACATTGTTGAGAATGGGCGTGTGTAACAATAGAACTACTCCTATAGGCACTCGTTAGTTAGCTGCTAGATCAGTATTTTTAACACCAAACGATTTTATTGGTAAGGATGCGCCATGTTCACAAAGATTAAGCGAGAGTACGTCTGCTCGAAGTCAAGACCAAGAGAGAAAAGAACGCTTAATAGCAATCGGAAACAGCAGCCAACTTCACTCACCTTCGAGCAGCTGCGCACACCGATTAACTATCCATAGTTTTCCTATCGAATTTCAATTGCATGAAGGGTCTAAGCACGTTCATGCTGATTAAATTCATTATGCAAAAACTTGGCATTGAATTTTGCGAAACTATTGCTGAACGAACTTGGCCGCCCATTGCACAACTTCAGCTGCTGCTCGTGTGGATCTGCTGACAGCATTCCAAGTATCCGTTGCTTTCCCTAAGGAAGATTTGTACATCCGCCGGAATATTGTGTTTCGTTGAACCTGTTCAGCATCTTTCGTAACAACTAAGTTCAAAGTGTGTGATGCGCATCTAAAGTGCCTTGAAAAATTAATTTCAGCATCAGCTGAACTTTCCCGCTCTATTACCTTTAAATCAGACTCTTCTAAAAACTCAGGCTTCACGTGTTTTCATCAAAACTGGATACTTTAAATGCTTTTCAGAAGTTGCATACATTTTCTGTATCAGCTTAACATTTGGATATCTTTAAGTCGGTATTTGCTATGAACTTGAGCTAATATAGTAGCAACTATTTCATGTGTGTCGGAGAGAATGACGATGTAGATTGCTATCTATAACAAAACGAAAGCTACTTTTGTTATTGCAACTCCAGATATCGGCAGTCGTACATATAAATTGAGTTTTTTGAAAAATACCGGCGATATTTTTCTTATACAGCTATTTTCTCTTGTGTAATGTACAGTTTTGAAATTTAAAACCGTTTTTCAGTACAAAATTTGTCTAAAAATCGCAAAATTTTTACGAAAGTAAAAATGGGAGCTCGGCAAATAGTCCGTCTTCCTCTTATCTAGCACGGATAGTTTTTGAACAGGGAATGTTTACCGGACGTCCAGTTAAAGCCACAAACAGGTCCCTGAAACCTTTCTATTTAATATGGCAGAGCGCGCAGCATCTTGGCTATAATGTAATCGGAGCAAAAAAAAATCACTTACGAAAAATACCTAGTACCTTATCTATTGACAAGGTAAATTAAAATTAAGACCTAGGTAAGGTAAAAGGTACTCGAATTTGAAAATACCAAGTAAGGAAGAAGGTACACAAAATATGTATCTGGCTATGTACCTAGGTATTTGTACCTAGATACTTCCAAACACTGGTAATGGGCATATCAAAGTCGGTTAGAGCCGACTTTAGCTTTTATGTTATTTAGTATATTTATACCTTATTTGAATGAGAAAAAAAGTTACTGACTCAATAAACTTTAATATGTTGGTTTTTTGGCTCAACGCTTTGAAAGCTCGCAGCTGATCAGGAATGCAGCTAACAGCTCAAACAAAAGCTTTTATAAGCTTTGACAAAATAAAATCGGTATTTTCAAAAATTGCTATTTGACTTAAATCCCTCTAGATTGGTTATATGGGCCACTCTGCAACGGCAGCTTGTTATTTAAATAAATGTACCAGTTGCCCTGATATAAAACTGTTTTTTTTCGATATTAAAGGAATAGCTGTCTAAGGCTATCATAGAAGCGACTGAATTTCGCGATTGGAAAAGTACTGACAAGTGCACGTTGCAAAATCAAAAGCTTCCAACGAATAACTTCATTAACTTACTAGTTGAAAAATCAAAATCGCCAAAAATTCAGAAAATTTTTATATAAAGCAGTAAGGAGAATTTATGTCATGAGGATTTTTCAGAACACTTTGCATTTGTTGCGCAGAATGCTGCCCAATCTTTTCATTTCAATAACGATCATTGCACTGTTTATTGCAAAAGAGCTTGTGACGGGGTAGGTGCAATGCTTAAACGGGGAGCAAGACTGAAAAGGCTACAGTTAGTGGTCGTTGAACCCATCCTCACACCAGAGTTCCTATTTCTATGGGCAAAACTCAAAAACATCATTGCTTTATTGTTCTGTCGGAAAAGATATTTAGGAATAAATTTTCATCCATGGAAACTATATAATATAGTTTTCTTACAAATGTTGTTGTGTTTAGTGACCTATGTTTTGTATACTGGGTGCTACTGCCGGCTCGATGTCAAGGTTTTGTAATGGCCAGAGAATCTCATAATGGTTAATGGTTCATATTTTGTTTACCGATAGTCACATATCTATCCTCTTTGCTCCTCACTAAAAGCACAGCATAGATCAAAGCTCGCTCGCGCTTGGAATTATCCCGTTTGAAAGCTCCCCTTGCTTTTCGATTTCGCTACGCGTGTTCTGCTTAGCGACCACGATGTTCTTTTCTTTTTTGCCTTTAAATATGACTGACGTGCATTGCACCATCACATAAATTTTAAAACAAAGTACAGCCCAAAAGTGTTTTACAAAATAAGAAATCAAACTTAAACAATTTGCAAGCGCGAAATACGGCCTAAAGTAAAGACGCATAAGACGCATCCCCGTGGAATATTTTCAATATTTATCTGTATGTACTGGCGTACATACATCTATACACGGTTGCAGAAAATCTTCAGGCAGAAAGGTGATATTTTATGGCTTTAAAAGGTCCAGTGCAGATGCTT
Source organism: Lordiphosa magnipectinata (assembly GCA_037044535.1). Taxonomy (NCBI): domain Eukaryota; kingdom Metazoa; phylum Arthropoda; class Insecta; order Diptera; family Drosophilidae; genus Lordiphosa; species Lordiphosa magnipectinata. The sequence continues at coordinate 35,327 of JBAMBO010004352.1, forward strand.
AATCAATTCTTTTCTTAAGCCCCATACGGACATCCGACGTTCGTAATTTAGCTAACTTCGTCATATGTTTCGTCACCGTGGAACGTAAGAGTAGCGTGACCAGACTTAAGAAAAAATTTCGCCGAAAATTGAAGTTTGTGGTATTTTTAGTTTTACTGGCGGTGGGTCACACTTCTCGATCATCTGTTTTTTGTTTTGATGCCAAGTGAAATTGTTTACAATTAAAAAATGGATATATAATAGATAAAATTCTTTAATAATGCTATCCCAGTAGGCGTACATTTCCGGGTGTTGCAATTTGGAACTAGGCTCTTCCATTAGCCCCTTTTGGTATTCCATAATCTGGGAAATTGCACCCATCAATTTGTCGTTGCCCTCAGACTTCTCCGACAAATTGCGACGCCTTTTCTATAAGATGAATAAAGTAGATGCTTTGATTTGAAATATCACTTAAAGATTCAGTTACTTACGTAGGAGTAACTGCTGGATGTGGCCCCAACTTCGATGCTGTCTCCCACCTGAGTTGTCGACAGCATGGACTCAGAAATGCAGTCTTCTATATCCACTGCAGAATTGTCCAGGCACTCAGCGGGAAGCAAGGGGTTCGTTTGAAATGTCCTGTAAAATAATGAATCTTTCATTAAATTAACTTACAAAAATATTATTGATCGGCTTACCTGCGCATTGATGAGACATTTGGCAGAAACGACATTAATGCGCCGAATTCCCAATCAATGTTCACATCGTCCATAAATGAAGGGCTATCTATTGGCTCACCACCGGCACTACCAGTCTTCATCTGCTTTGCGCTTCTGCCATGATAGCGATAGCTCTCCCTCAAAGACTTAAAGCCTTTTCGGCAATTTTTCACATATGTACATGTACATACATACCTTCTTTTTGTAATATCGCCTAATATCGCCAAGCCTTGTTTACAAAGTTTAAGTCCGAATGCTTGGGGTGGGAAAGATCCCAAATGACTTCCCGCTCTTTCACCGCCAATATTAAAGAAATTTTTTCATCATGTGAAAACATTTCCAACCGACTCTTTCGTTTTTGTTATTCTGCCATGTTCATTTTTATTATTATTTTTCACTATAGCTTAATGCACTCCAGCTGATCGATGAGCAGAGTGACTTAACAAGATACATTCTCAATGCTGCGTCAGCTGCTCAAAGCACAATAAGGCCCACAGCCACTTTACATAGTCTCCACAAATGTGCTGTTAAGCGCTACATTGACTGTTAAGGGTGACATTCAAATTCTGATCTCCGTACTTGCAAAAAGTTCAAGTGGCGAAGTTGTAACTTCTGCTTCTTCTTCCCTCAATTTTTGTATGAAACTTCTCGCTACTTCGGATGTCCGTATGGGGCTTTAGGGAAAAACGCTTACTTTTTGGGCAAGTGGCCAGCGCAGTACCCCCGCCTAGCGCGACCGCGCTTTTACTACATATGTGCACATGTACATAGGTGCTGTGGCTGATGTCCATTCCCATACATACATACACACTCAGCAATTCCGCAGTGTGGCTGAGCGAGCTATATCGAGAAATCACTCGCCCGGCTCAGACCTGCAACCCGATATTGTTCTCCTTAGGATAATTCTGACCAAGTTGGTGAAGACAGTGCATTCAACAGAGAAACGATTTTGTGGTTATGTTGGCGAGTTCCATATGTTGCATTGAGTTCCAGACACCTGCCTTTGCATAAATATCGTACATACAGACGTCTCTCATTATGGACACACACACATTCACACCGACCGCTAAGTAGCTGTATAAAACAAAGACATACTAGATTTTTCTAGCACTCAGCGATAGTGGAGTTGCCAGATTGCGTGAATTTCCTTTCGAGGGCTTCCCAAATAATTTTGAATCATGCTTGTTAATTGCGATTAACTTTTGATAATTCACTTTTGCGAATAATTTTTGCTCAATTTAATTTAGAAATCTTTACTTCCCTAACGGGTAAAATAAGTTCATTGAACACTGTAAAACAGTTGCCATTTTCGTTCATATGAACATGAACTTTAATTTTAAAAGTAAATGTTTAATTAAAATAAGTAGAAGTAATCTTTAAATTTTTTTTTATGACCTAGCAGCCTCTCCACTTCCGCTTTAATTGGTTTTTTTTGTAGTCCAAATATTAATTTTATTAATCACAGCCTAACAGCAGCTACGTCAAAGGGCCCTACGATCGTGCAGCGATGGATATACATGTGAGTTAAATTTGTAAGAAAACGAAACTGAATTGAAAAAATTCTAATGAATTGAACCATATCTCATATCTCAATTATTAGATTAAGTAAAAAGCCTTGTGCTAGTCCAGTTATTATCTTTTGCAACTATGCTATACTTTATATATTTATATTTGAAATGCTCTTTGAAGTAATGAATACATAATGTTCTGTTAATAAATTTATATCTGTCATAACCAACATGCCTAGACAAAATCGAGAAATTTAGTTCTTCTAATATTGAAATAGGGGCATTTTATACATCAGTTCCGTGAGTTGCCTTGGTAGGGTGGGTGAAGACGAGCGTATGAACAACTACAGCTGGTTCATACTTTAGGAAGAACTAATGCTAAATCGTCAGCGCTAGTTCTCAATACTGTGTCGGGTCTATATGACCATAACCTTTGTGTTCCTTTTTTTTCATTTTTATATTTGACTAATTTGAGTAGTTTCTGTATCGTGCACTTTATTTATTTTGTTAATGTGCTTTGGGTATGTAGGAATAGGAAAAAACCCCGACGTCCGACGAGCAAGGATAGAGCGATGCATAGTGCACAAACCCCTACTTCCTCTACCCACTCGATGGCGTTGAACCTTTAAGAAGTTTACATCTGAACAATTCAGTTTTTAACGTGCTTCATTATAAAACAAATCACTATTTTTGGTTTTCCAATATATTTCGAACCCCTTCGGGATTCATCTTCAGGGCTGTAACAATATAACACAACGAAATACAAAATTTTACATTACAATGTTTATATATTACTTGAACATATATCTATACGTACAAAAGACACAGCGTCCGCTTTGTCAGCTTTGGAGTTGAGAACTAATTTGATTTTTTGTTGTGGTCAAGTAAGTGTCTGTATAAATGCGCGCAATTCTCTGTGTTTGTTTTGAAATTTAGTGTTCTATGTGTGGGTGTTTATTATGTGGACCATCTCCAAGGTAAACCGTTTATTGTAATGTTGTTCTTGTTGTAAGCTGCTTACTGCTGCTAGATCCGGAGAGTGTCTACTCTCAGCACAGGGGCTGCAAGTGCTGTTATCTGGTTTATTGTCTCGTTCCTTCTTTTTATGTCAGACTTGTGACCCGCTATTCTAGTTTTAGGTTTCGATTTGGTCGCACCGACGTACACTGCTCGCCACTTGAATAGGACACCTCTAAAGTCGATTTTCTATAGTTAATTGCTGCTAAACCAAGCCATCTACGAAAATAGTTTTTGTTTTCTTATAAAGTTTATTTAAATGTAGCAATTAGACGAAAATTACAAAATTATTCAAAAGTTGTAAGTATACAAAAAACATTGTTAACCAATAGGTAACAAATTTTGGAGTCTTCATTTTGCACCACTTGAATAGGACACTTTGTCTAAAAACCATTTAAGAATATTTCAATCCTTTTGAAATAACAATATTACTTAAATAAGAAATTACTAACATGTTTTTAAACCAAAAAAAGTTTTTAATAGTGTGTTGAGCCTCCTTTTTTCTCCAAAACCTCACACATTCGGTCTGGAAGGGATGCATACAATTTTCCCAAATAATTCAACGATATCGAGCCCCATGCTAATTTGATAGCTGCAATTAGTTCGGGAACGCTCGAATATTGCTGACCTGATCCATATACTTCACGTGTTAGCCATCCCCACACATTCTCAATGATATTCAAGTCCGGTGAATAGGGTGGCCAGTTTAATAACTCCACGTTTTGGCTCGCTATATACGATTTAACAATCCGGGCCGTATGTATAGGGGCATTATAATGTTGATAAATCCATTTTAGATTTGCAAAAAGAGTTTGGAAGTGTGGAAAGGCCTCTTTCAATATACCATTATAACACAACGCATTCAAGGTGGTTGGAATAAATTTAAGCTCACAGGTGCCATAATAGGGAATGGCCCCCCATACCATAATACCTCCAGCACTGCTGTGCAACTTATCAAGATGGTGTGGTTCTTTTCGAAGATCATGAAAATAGTAGCTGTAGCCATCGGGGCCCTCCAAATTAAACTTTTTTTCGTCCGAAAAGACAACACGTTGCCACTCCGAAGTCCAGGTGACATGTGCGCGCGCGAAATCAAGGCGTTGTAACATCCGAGCCGGGTTAACAGGTGGCTTCTTCTTGATTTTTAGTCTCTTCAGGTGTGTAGCATTATTAATAACACTACGCATGGTTGTCAAACTTGCTTTAACGTTGCATTTTTCCCTTATCTTGGCCAAAGAGTCGTGCGAATTGGAAGCTTCTCTTAATATAAGTCGCTTGTCCGCGATGGTAAGCACACTGTGGGTGCGGCCCTTCATGTTTTTACCATAATTAGCCTCATTATTTAAAAAATTTGTTATGGCGTGACGGCTCCTGTCGACTTTTTTTGCTATTTTGGCAATAGAAAGGCCAGAATCCTTGTAAGCTTGGATTTTTTCTTTCTCCGACTCAGATAATGAAGTGCCACGCACCATTTTAATTTTTTTTAATTTTATATACACTTCAATTAAAGCAAAAAGTTTAAGTAAACCAAAATTTGTGTACACGTGTCAACGATACCGACCAAATAAAATGCATGTTCTATTCAAGTGGCGCAAAAATTCCATTGAATTTGTGCGAATGCTCACATAAAGTGCTTGGAATATACCAGAAAGAGCGAAGAATGCTTGCACAAAGATAATATGCAAAAAATACCGTTATTCTACCATTTCGTTTTCGAGTTACGAGCAGTTTTAAAGAGAGCATACAGGGTGTCCTATTCAAGTGGCGAGCAGTGTATATGTCGGGGATAAGTTCCTTAGGATAATTTGAACTGCGCGCGTTGTTTAGATCAAATTGGTAAGTGTTGTAAAACACGAGAGCAAGTATCGTTAGACAGAACTGTTAGAGCGTGACGTCAGCCGAAGCTAAAGTGGGATCTGACTCCTGTCCAACAAGATCAGAGGAGCAGCACGGTTGACATCGTTTTGGGGGAGAGACCCTTGGAGGGCAGTGCACTAATTTTGGCTTTAAGTGAATCACTGGACGGTGGTGCGTCGCAATGGTTGTCGCAGGTGTGCTATCCTGGAATCACATGGCAACTGTTCCGGCAACTCTTTGTGCAACGTTTTGAGAGTACGGAGACACCAGCGGCTACGTTTCTAACTTTACTCAACAGTGGTCCAAATACTGGCGAGAGTCTCGCGTTATACGCAAGCCGAATGGTGACGTCACTTTCTTCAAAATGGCGTACCTTGGGCATAGAAGAATTCGCTGTGTCTGCTGTTTTGGGACATTTGGCCAACTCTGATCGTCGATTGCAAAGAATAGTCTACACCTCGATTGTGCATAACAGACGTGACTTACAGTCAGAACTTCACGTTGGACAAGCGGCGTAAAAATGTTCTGGATTTTCAAAAGCAAACGAAGTGAAGTGTCATTCCTGCGGCAAGCTGGGTCATAAATGGGCTGAATGTAGAGTCAGGAAGCAGCCGAGTGGACAATTACAGGGAGGAGATCGCCAGAGTGATATGTACCAGAAGTAGGGAAGGAACAACATTACGTGCTACCGCTGTCGCGAGCAGGGTCATGTTGCTACGCTATGTCCGAAGAGAGCATCCGGAGGCGGAGCAGGATTGCGTGCAGACAACAGAATTGAGCTATGTGTGGTGGAGGAACCAAAAGCAAGTATGCTGCAGAGAGGTGAGAAGTTTCCAATTGTATTTGACTCTGGGGCAGAGTGCTCTTTAATTAAAGAGAGTATAGCTGAAAAGTTGATGGGTGAGAAATCCAATAATTTGATCACTCTTAAAGGCATTGATTCCCAATGTCCAAATATCTACAGTACTGTACAGATCGCAAGTGAAGTTAACAATGATGGAAATTGTTTACATATATTGTTTCATTTAGTTAAGGATGAATGTTTGAAGAACGATATTATTATAGGCCGCGAAATATTGGCCCAGGGATTTTCTGCTGTAGTATCTTGCGATGGAGTGGAAATTGTAAAATCGAAAGCGATTAATGGATGCGATGTTACTGAGCAGGACGATTGTTTTAATAACTTGGAAACAGAAGTGTACGGAGATAATAAGAATAGAATGATATCCTTGTTGAAAAAGTATTCAGAATCGTTTATAAACAAAACTCCGCGTACTCGTGTAACCACTGGTGAAATGATTATTCGGGTGGCTGATCCGACAAAGACTGTACAATGGCGGCCATACAGATTTAGTCCTTGTGAGAGGGAGATAGTAAGAGCAAAAGTTAAGAAATTGATAGAGTGTAAGGTTATTCGACCCAGCAGCTCTCCATAAGCTAGTCCCGCATTATTGGTAAAGAAAAAGAATGAATCTGCCAGACTTTGTGGTGACTATCATGAGCTGAATGCTAACACAATCGCACACAAATTTCCTCTTCCTTTAATAGCAGATCAGATAGCCAGATTGCGGGGAGCTAAGTATTTTACTTGCTTTCACATGGCGTGCGGATACTACCTAATTCCGTTACATGCAGACTCTATTGAGTATACCGCTTTTGTTACACCTGACAGACAATACGAGTTTTTGGCTATGCCATTTGGATTGAAGAATGCACATTCAGTTTTTCAACGAACGGTAATGAAAGCATTGGAAGAACTTGCATTTTCGTATGTCATAGTTTACATGTATGACATAATGATTGTGAATAAGCAGGCTGCAGTTAAGAGGTTGGATATTGTGTTAAACGTTCTTACGAAGGCTGGGTTTTCGTTTAACATTGCAAAATGTTTCCTTTTGAGAACCACAGTACAATATCTTGGCTTTGAGATACAGGAGGGTGAGGTGCGTCCTAACGTACGTAAAATAGAAGCATTGAGTGCGTTGCCCCCGCCCAAGTCTGTTGCAACGTTGCGTCAATTTATTGGATTGGCGTCATATTTTCGGCAATTTGTTTCAGGATTTTCACAGATAATGAAGCCTCTGTATGGTCTCAGCTCAGATAAAATTAGTTGGGAGTGGAAATGTGAACATGAAGAGATTCGCAAAAAGATTTTTTATATTCTAACGAATAAACCGGTTTTGGTGATTTTTGATCCTCAGTTTCCCATCGAGCTGCATACAGATGCAAGTGCTATTGGTTATGGAGCCATTCTTGTACACAGAATTGAAAATAAACATCACGTAGTGGAGTATTACAGTAAGACCACCAGTCTATGTGAGTCTAAAAACACTTCTTATGAATTGGAGACATTGGCAGTTGTCAATGCTGTGCAGCATTTTCGCCATTACTTACATGGTCGAAAATTTGCAATTTTCACTGACTGCAATTCATTAAAGGCGTGGCGAAATATAATCGAGCTGTCACCTAGAGTTTATCGCTGGTGGGCGTTTTTGCAGTCATTTAATTTTGAAATACAGTACAGAGAAAGAAAGCGGATGGCACATGTGGACTTTCTGTCCAGAAATCCTTTGCCACTCAAATAAAATTTGGCACAAAGCAAAGATATTGAAAAGCGAATTGATCTTACAGAAATTTCAGAAAACTGGCTTCTTGCAGAACAGCGATTGGATCAAGATTTAGTGGAATTGGTCGCTAGATTTAAGGATAATGACCTTTCTGAAGATTTCGCAAGAACCTATGAATTCAGATCAGCTGTTTTATATCGAAAAGTTCAGAGAAATTCCAAAACTCTATGTTTGCCAATTTTGCCACGTGCATTTAGATGGTCTGTTTTAAACCAGGTACACGAGGCGATTATGCATTTGGGTTGCCAAAAGACACTTGACAAAGTGTATGACCATTATTGGTTTGAGTGCATGGCGAAATATGTTCGTAAATTTGTGAAGAACTGTATCACATGCAGAGTAGCAAAATCTTCGTCAGGCAAAACTCAGATTGAACTACATCCTATTCCAAAAGTCAGTATTCCTTGGCACACGGTGAATATAGATATATCCGGTGAACTGAGTGGTAAAAGCGATCGCAAAGAGTATGTAATAGTCCAGTGCTTTGAAATCTTCAATTTGTATGTTTGGAGGTACCTGGCCAGTATGTTGATAAAAATGAGATAAATATGTGAATATTTTAGAAAAATGAGATAAATATGTGAATATTGGAGAAAAATTAGATAAATATGTGAATATTGGAGAAAAATGAGACAAATATATGAATATTGGAGAAAAATGAGATAAATATGTGAATAATTGAGAAAGATGAAGAAAATATTTGATTAATGGATACAGATGAAATGAAATAAATAGATATGTGAAGATTGTTCTACTGAAGAAATGTTTGATTAAGTAAGAAAGATAAATTGGTAGAAAAGAAAACTGTTGAGAAAAACGCACAAATCCATTTCTGCTTTTCACAAGAAAAAATATTTCTTCTAATTCACAAGAATTGTAATTCGCGAGAATTGATCAGCTCTGTTAAGCCACTGTATGCTAACAGAAGCTGATGCAATAATAAGGATTTCTGCGAAAGCCAAAACACAATATTCATACATGTACTGCATACATATGCAAACAGATGATATGCTCTGTTAAGTGAGCATGTGTGTGTGTTAGCGAGCTAGCGCCTTCTGTCTTTGTTAAGCAAGTTATTCATTCTGTGTTGTGAAATTGAACTGACAAGTCGAGGACGGCAAAATAAATAAAGAGAAAAAGTTTAATATAAAATTAAATTAACTGTGCATATTATTTAAACAATTGGTGGTTCCTGTTGTTGTTGCAGATTGGTGGCTGCTGTTGTTGTTGTGGACTGGTGGCTGCAGCATTGTTGTGGTGTTGCAGAACTGCGTCAGTGGACGCTGAATTTTCAATTGGTTATGGGCCCAGTCCTCGCCTAATAACTGCGGCTAAGTATACATACATATACATATGTTTTAAAATCAAAATGGATAAAGCTAAAAGAAACATTAAACCGTTCGATGGATGTAATATAAAATAATATATACATTTGGAAATTCCGAGTCAGATCCCTTTTAAGTGAAAATGACTTAATTAAAGTAATCGACCAAAATGTGCCAGAAAATACAGATGAATGGAAGAAATGGGAGAGAAGTGCAAAGAATACCATAATTGAATATTAAAGTGACTCTTTTCTCGGTTTTGCCAACAGTGAGTGCAGTGCGAAGGAAAATTTTAAAAATTTAGACTCCATCTACGAACGAAAAAGTTTATCTTCCCAATAGTCGGTTCGTAAGCAGTTGTTGTCTCTAAAACTCAAGGAGAGATGTCGCTCTTAAGCCATTTTAATATGTTTGATGACTTGATTACCGAGTTGCTCGCGTCTGGAGCACATGGAGATGAAATGGATAAAGTGTCCCATTTACTTTTGACTTTACCGTCACCCTATGACGGCGCAATAACAGCTATTGAAACATTATCCGAAGAAAGTTTAACTTTAGCATTTGTGAAAAACAGATTACTTGATCATGAAATAAAAATTAAGAATTCCAGTAAAGATACCAGTCTCAAAGTTTTGCAGGCTGTTAGGAAGGAAAATAAATTTACAAACTTTCAAAATAAAAGCCGTAATGTTCAGAAAAATAAATACAAGTTTAAGAATAAACAAATTAATAAGTTTAAATGTTTTCACTGTGGCAAGCCCGGCCATATAAAGAAAGACTGTTTCTTATATAAAAGAGAAAATTTAAATAATAATAATCAGGAGAAGAGTAAACAGGCGCAAATGGCATCCACTCAGTCAGAATCAGTTCAGTCCGGTTTTGCCTTCATGTTGAAATGAGCAAGTAATGACTATACTGAAGAAAAAATTTCGTTTCTGCTGGATTCTGGAGCATCAGACCATTTGATTAATAATGAGAATCTGTACACAAATTTTACAAAATTGGAGTCACCTATAAAAATTGCTGTGGCAAAGTGTGGTGAATTTTTCTATGCTACAAAGAAAGGCACAATGGAGCTGTGCACTGATTCTCAGGTCAAAATCTGTTTGAGCAATGTACTGTTTTGTTCTGATATTCCTGAAAATTTAATCTCGGTGAAAAAGATGCAGGATGCTGGGTTGACAGTTGTATTTCATCCAGGAGGTGTTACAGTCCGTAAAAATGGTGAACACATTATGGATGGTAACTATATAAACAATGTTCCAATTGTTAGATTTTCGATACCAAAAAGAGATTATGCATTAAATGCAAATAAAAGAAATGATTATAGTTTCTGGCATGAGAGATTAGGGCATATGAGTAAGGGAAAGTTTTTAGAAATAAAAGCCAAGAGTATGTTTGATAATGTTGATATGCTAAGTAATGTACAATCAAATAATGAGCTATGTGAGACTTGCATAAAAGGAAAGCAAGCTAGGCTTCGTTTTGAGAAGTTTTTTTTAAGTATTTATTGAATCTTCTCTTAATGAGACTAACAATAATTTTTCAAATCTTAATCTAGAAACTATTGTACAACCATCCCCTATTGGAGCTAGTTTATGTTCTGCGGCCCTTTAATTCAGTCGCTGGGTTGGTAGGTCTTTTCTTCGGAGGCGAGAATGCGTTGCTTGCAAGGTGAGAGATTGTGCAAGTTCATTAGGGTGGGCTTGAAGCTTTTCAGAATATTTGCGCTTTAGTTGCTGTATTTCAGTTTCGACCAATGGGATCCTCAGGTCGTTGTGGATACACTCGTTGCGAATGTACCATGGGGCTCCAGTGAGTGCTCTAAGAATTCTTGATTGTGATCTTTGAAGGATGTCCACACTGCTCGCACAAGCATTTCCAGCAAGCTAGAGGGCTTGCCAAGAGTCTTGATGCGGTAATTGGACATCGTGATCTGCTTAGAATTGCCGTATCATCCGCAAAAGTAGATATTGTTAGTCGGGGGTCTGTTGGGATGTCGGCAGTGTACAATACATACAGAAAAGGTCCGAGAACGGTACCCTGTGGCACTCCGGCTCCAATGGTGAACTCTTCCGTTGTGTACTCATTTTGACGAACAGAAAAAACTCTGTTGCTGACATAACATTCTAAGAGATTGTGTGTATTTGGAGGAAGCAGTGTCCTAATTTTATATATAAGCCCGTCCAACCAAACGCGGTCAAACGCTTGGGCAACATCTAGGAAAATGGCAGAGCAGTATTCGTGGTGCTCATACGCAGTCCGAATATCTGAAGTTAAACGGTTGACTTGCTCAATGGTCCCGTGTTTTGCTCGGAATCCAAATTGATTTGAAGGAATTATATTTTGTGCATGGGTATCAATTTTGCGCAGTAAGATCTTCTCAAATACTTTTGATAAGCAAGGTAGCAGGCTAATGGGTCTATATGATGACGCTTGTGTTTTATCCTTTCCTGGTTTCTGATTCAATATGATTGTCAATTTCTTCCACTGAATTAGAAAGTATCCAGATGAGATGTATGTAATGGCAGGAAGTGGAAGTTCCATAATTATTTTAGGCGTAATAAGATCATGTCCTGGTGCTTTTTTGGGATTGAGTTCTGCTATAACGTTTTTATACCCGTTACTCGTAGAGTAAAAGGGTATACTAAAGTCGGGCAAATGTATGTAACAGGCAGAAGGAATCATTTCCGACCATATAAAGTATATATATTCTTGATCAGCATCAACAGCCGAGCCGATATAGCCATGTCCGTCTGTCCGTCTGTCTGTATGAACACCTAGATCTCAGAGACTAGAAGAGCTAGAGCAACCAATTTTGAAATGTAGACTACTATTGTCTGCACGCAGATCAAGTTTATTTCAAATTTTTGCCACGCCCACCCACGCCCCCACAATAGAAAATAGTAGATTTATATTCGCAACATCTATAAGCCCTAAAATTTTCATCAAGATCGGATAATAAATAGCCGAGTTAAAAAATGTTGCATACTTTTTGGCTGACCCACCTCAGGCATACAGGAAGGCTATTAAACATTTGCTTCCATGAGTAACGGGTATATCGAAGTCGGTTAGAGCCGACTTTAACTTACGCTCTCGTTTATTTCAAGCGAATGAACTTTGATTGGGTAAGTCTGTGCTGCAGTGGGAATCAGTGGCAGTGCATATGCATTGGTTGGTGGATTCGACTGGAAAACATTTCTTAAGTGAAGGGCAAAGACATTTGCCTTTTCCTCGTCGCTGCGGGCCCATTTTCCTCTCTGATCCCTCAAAGGCGTATCTACCTTTGCAGGTGGCTTTATGCTTGCGTGTGCTCTCCATAGGGGGAATTTGGTGCTTGTAGGCGATAGTTTTTCGATGTAACGGCTATGGGCTAGCTGCTCCTCAGCTTCGAGTGCTATGTGAAGTACGCGTTCTGCATGTCTCAGGCGAGTCCTTGCAGCAGGCGACCGATTGCTCTGCCATTCTCTTCTTGCACGCCGCTTTTCAGCGACCAGCCGGTCTATAAGGCTGTTTGTTAATCTACGATCTTGCTTAGGTGTTGTTGTTGATGTTGTTAGTGGGCTCGAGTGATGAGCTGCAGCAGTAATAATTGAGCTCAGGGCTTGGGCTGAATTTTCAATGTCTTCTTCGCTGTTTATGGTTGGGCTCAGTTCATTGTGACTGCTAATATATTTTTTGTATTTGAGCCAGTTTGTCTTATGTGATGTCAGTCTCCGAGGATACTCTCTGAGCTGAGGACACTCCAGAATGGTAAAAATAATCGGAGAATGGTCTGCCGACAAATCTGCGAGTGCTTCTGCAGTTACCAAATTTTGTGGAACTTTTCTTGTTATGGCAAAGTCTATAAGGTCGGGTATTTTCTTGGGATCTGCTGGCCAATATGTAGGCCTACCCGGAGATACATAGTCGAGTTTGTTTGATGCGCGCCTAAGTACGCTATACAGTTGCTTCCCTTTTGGATTAGTCAGTCTAGAGCCCCAGTACGGAAGTTTCGAGTTATAGTCACCCGCGGCTAAAAAGCGCTGACCTAATGTATTAAAGAAATCTAGAAATTGATTTTCTGATATTGCGAAGCGTGGCGGACAATAAATCGCCGACAAGGTGATATTGCCTCTTTTAGATTCTACACATATTGATGTGGCTTGTAGGTAGTTTTCCGAAAATCCCGATAGTGGGTAATGCTTAATGCGGTTTCTGACTAGGATGCCAGTTCCGCCATGGGCTTTACCATCTGGGTGATTTGTGCCATAAAATGCATACCCCGGTAATTGAAAGCTATATCTATCCGTCAGATGAGTTTCCGCAAGAAGCATTCGACATAATTTCATTGTCTTGGAGAAATTTTGATAACGCCACTTTGTGGCGAGGAATGCCATTTGCATTCCAGAGTGAAACTCTTAGGAGAGCCATTATTTGGTTTGTTGCGAGGCGAGCATTTGACTGAGAATGCCTTGATTTCTCATTTGTTCTTGCATTGCGTTTTGCATAAATCCAATGAATTCCTTCAGTGTTTGCTGCAACGATAAAAACATGGTTTCTAAGCTACTATAGTTTGATGGTTGTTCCGCTTGTTTATTAATTGTTGGCAGAGCCGGATCAGTTCGTGTATCGTGTGAGACTGTGGCTGGGGATGTGGGTCTATCCATTCCTAGTTTCAATGCACTTGCAAAAGAAACGCCTTGGGTAGTACTCGATGGGACAAACGACGATCTAGCAGCTTTGGTAAAGAAAACTCCAGGAGTCGATTGTGAGGGTGTAAACTGAATAAGGTTTCCATTGGAACGTGCGAATTCAGTGCGCATATTAATCCGGCTCTTCAGATCTTTGTTGACTGGGCAACCTGTGTAATTTGCAGTGTGGTTGCCTCCACAGTTACTGCACTTTTTAACAGACGGGTCCTCCTTGCTTGCAGGACATGTGGTAGTGTTGTGCAGCTCTCCGCATGCTACACAACAGGTCGTAGAGCGCAGTAGGCTTTAGTGTGCCCGAATTCTTGGCAATTAGTACATTGTACTGGATTTGTACGTTTGTGCGGCTCCTCTACAGTTATTCTGCGGTGCAATAAGATCTGTAGGTTGTAAATTGGGTGCACAACATTTTTGTTGGGAACTGTGTCTTCCGGACTTAGCTCAACTTTGAATAGTGGCTGGGGTATTTTGTCTCTGTTCATAAGGTTTATTACGGACTTGATCTTAAATCCCTTTTCTTCTAAAGCAGTGCCGACTTCCGTTGATGGCACACTTGATTCAATGCCTTTGATTACCACTTGTAGGCCTTTGCAGCTTTTTAGTTGGTAAGTGTAATAGTTTTTGTTTTCAGTTCTTAAGTATTTGTCGACAGTGCGATAGTTTTCCTCGGTGTTGACTTGGAGCTTCGTTTCGCGTATTTTGCCTTTGCTGACTGATGTCACATAAAAGTTGTTGTTGCCTATTAGTGGGATAAGCTTTGTTACTAGGGTCGCGCAGTTGTTATCTCTTATGTAGATTGGTGGAGGCCTTGGTTTTGCGGCATTTGGAGCCTTTTCATCGCACTCTGCGTCAAGCTGGTAGCCAAGAACTTGGAACCTATTTCCAGTGAGCGGATCTTTGTCCGCAGGTAAATCACTTGTTTTGTTAATTTTTGGAGTGTTGCCGCTTTTTTTGTTTTGCGGGCTTAGTTTTCGTTTGTTTATTTGTACATACCGATCGATGCCAGTCTGCACATATGAGCGGGTGGTTGGTGTTGTACTTCCTTGTGTGTGTGTTGGTGGGAGTGCAAGCTGCGTTGACATTATTGGAAGATGGTTGGTGGTGATCGATTTATTTTGAACACTTGTTGTTGTTGTGCTTGTTAGTGTTGAATGTGCTGTGGTAAGCGTTACCGTACTCATCGTGGGCAGAGGGGAGGGGCATTGGGCACTCCATGTCGAAGCGGTTGAAAAAGAGCTTACGTTCACATCACTTGTTGGTTTAAGCGTGCTGGCGGGGTCGGGGGAGACTACTGCAAAGTAAGCATTGTTGCGCTGTATAGAAAGACGGCGATCGCTTTGCTGTTGTTGCATTTGAGCAGTGAGTTCTCTCTGACTCATGGTGTTGTTAGTATTTTTTCCAGTTGCATTTGTTGTATTTGTATACATTTATAACAAATTAGATATTATTGGACAACATAAGCACGAGTGCCTATGAATGTCCATTAGCGTCTTTTGTCGCGTGTCGAAGGTGTTTGTTAAAATATCCGATTTGAACACTTTTATAAGGTTTTTAAACGGAGCTTAAGAAAAACACGTCTGACCTCGTCGGCGGTTTGAAAATTGGAGTTCAAAAATAAAGATCATATTAAAAGACCATTATTTGTTGTTCATTCGGATGTATGTGGTCCGATAACTCCATCAACTATTGATAATAAGAATTACTACGTTGTATTCATTGATCAATACACCCACTACTGTGTAACATATATACTCACTTATAAGTCTGATGTTTTTGCCGCTTTTAAGGACTTCATTGCAAAAAGTGAACCGGACTTTAACTGTAAAGTTGTTAACTTCTATATTGATAACGGCAGGGAATATTTATCAAATGAGATGAAAGAATTTTGTGTTCAGAAGGGCATCAGTTATCACTTAACTGTTCCACATACTCCACAGTTGAATGGTGTGTCCTAAAGGATGATAAGGTCTATAACAGAAAAAGCTCGTGCTTTGGTTATAGGGGCAAAGGTACAGAAGAGTTTCTGGGGTGAAGCTGTATTGACAGCTACTCATTTAATTAAAAGATGCCCAAGTAATGCTTGGAAAGAAAGTAAGAAAACACCATATGAAATGTGGCATAATAAGAAGCCAAGTCTTAAATATTTAAGAGTTTTCCGTTCGACAGTATACGTTCACAAGAAAATAAGAAAAAGAAAATTTGATGAAAAATCATGGAAAGGTATGCTGGTCGGATATGAACCGAATGGTTATAGAGTGTGGGATGTGGAAACAGGGAAATTTGCTATTGCAAGAGATGTTATATTTGACGAATCAAATATGGAAAATACTAGAGCAGTGGTTGAAATGAAGAACATTGAAATCCATAATGAGAGTATGGAATGTTTAGAAAAAGATTTCCTTGATACCAGTAATGATGGTAATCGGTTGGAAACAGAAAATGTTCAAAGTATCTTCCCGAATGAAAGTATGGAAGGAATATCTGAAAGGTTATCAGATAGACTGCCTAGTGGTGTGATAACAGAAAATGAGTATGCCAATCCAGTTATACCTGGAGATTCTGTATCTAATGATACAGGTGAACAAAATTTGCCGATCGATATAAGAAAAAGTGATAGATTGAAGAATAAACCAAAGATCTCATATCGAGATATCGTAAATAATTGTGTTATGGATGCTCAGTCATCCATTGGTAGTGCTCCAACTTCGTTTGATGAAATTAAATCCAGGAGTGATAAGATACAATGGGAAGAGCAATCACTGAGGAACTAAGTTCACTTTCATTGAACAAAACTTGGTCCCTTGTTAAAATAGCAGTAGACAAGAATATAGTGGATTGAAAATGGGTATTTAAAATTAAGCAAAATAAATTTGGAAAACCAATCAAATACAAAGCACGACTTGTGGCGCGTGGTTTCACGCAAGAGTATTTAATCGACTATGACGAAACATTTGCTCCAGTTGCTTGAATATCTAGCTTCAGGTTTATTATGTCGTTTTCAAACCAATATAGCTTGAGAGTGCATCACATGGATTAACTTTTAATAAAAATTTCAAGTTTGATAACCTCTGTATCGGTTATGTAGATTCAGATTGGGGTGGAAGTGAAAGCGATAGAAAAAGCACAACAGGATATATGATTAAAAATGTTTGAGTCAAACTTAATTTGCTGGAATACAAGAAAACAAAACTCTGTGGCAGCTTCATCAACTGAAGCAGAGTATATGGCTTTATTCGAAGCAGTTAGAGAAGCATTGTGGTTAAAATCCTTATTGGAAAGTTTAAAAATTGAATTAAGACAGCCCATTATATTATACGAAGATAATCAAGGTTGTATAAGTATTGCCAATAATCCCTCGTGTCACAAACGATCTAAGCGTATAGACATAAAATATCATTTCACAAGAGAACAGGTTTAAAATAAGCTAATAAAAATTATTTATATTTCCACAGATAACCAACTCGCAAATATTTTAACGAAATCCCTTCCAGCACCACGATTCATAAACCTCAGATGCCAGATGGGTTTAACTGACTAAATAATCGTTATACTTAACTTAATATGCTAATTGAATTTAGTTTATTTTTAATTTTTTTTTTCATTTTATTGAAACTTGTTAATTCAGAATATTTAGTATGTAAATCAAAATGATTTTGATTTTTTCTGATCTGATTAGGTTTTACTGGGTTTCCCTAATCCTCGCCACAAATGTTGGATCATTGTGCACCCCCAGAGAACGCCCGACTTGGCACATATAGTTTGAGGAATTGAAATTGAATTATGTTAAAAACTAAATATTGAATTAAAATTACTAATTTTTTTTTGTAATGAATATTGTCTCTTTGAGGAGGTGTGTTAAGAAAAACGCACAAATCCATTTCTGCTTTTCACAAGAAAAAATATTTCTTCTAATTCACAAGAATTGTAATTCGCGAGAATTGATCAGCTCTGTTAAGCCACTGTATGCTAGCAGAAGCTGATGTAATAATAAGGATTTCTGCGAAAGAAATAACACAATATTCATACATATACTGCATACATGTGCAAACAGATGATATGCTCTTTTAAGTGAGCATGTGTGTGTGTTAGCGACCTAGCGCCTTCTATCTTGAACTGACAAGTCGAGGACGGCAAAATAAATAAAGAGAAAAAGTTTAATATAAAATTAAATTAACTGTGCATATTATTTAAACAATTGGTGGTTCCTGTTGTTGTTGCAGATCTGTGGCTGCTGTTGTTGTTGTGGACTGGTGGCTGCAGCATTGTTGTGGTGTTGCAGAACTGCGTCAGTGGACGCTGAATTTTCAATAAAAAGTTTGGGTTAAAGAAAGAAAGACAAGAAAATGTTGGTTGTTAAGTTTGATTTAGAAAATGAAAAATTTGTTTTTTTTGTAAGTTAAGAATGAAATGTAATAAAAATTGATAAAAATCTGTAAAAGTTTGAAGAGAAATTAAATTGTTTGGGTTGAAAATAAAGTTAATGTATGATCATTACTGTCTACACGAGGACGTGTAATTGTCAGAATGGCCGTGTCTGGGATAAGTTCCCCAGGATAATTTGAATTGCGCGCCTTGTTTAGATCGAAGTGCTGTAAAACACGAGAGCAAGTATCGATAGACAGAACTGTTAGAGCGTGACGTCAGCCGAAGCTGACGTCGAGTGTAGCTTAGTGTGTTGTTGAGTGTGTAAGTGACGCCAAGCGAAGTGCGCAGTTAATTCGAGTATTCGGCTGATGAAATAGCAAAGAGGCTGTATTAAGAAGTAATAACGGACTTGACCGTGAAGGATCGGACCATGACTGACCCAAACCCGATATATACTTTATCGCATATACTGATCCCGTCTCCTGCGCAAGGTATTTTGTAAATATCATTATTTTTGTCAAGTAATCCTATTTTTCTCTTCGTGTTGCTAAAGAACATTTTCGTTGTGTATATGGGTGTGTGTGCTATTAAGACGTTGTCTTTGTTGTAGCAATCGGATTTAGCAAGTCTGTCGGACAATTTGGTTATGTATACTAAGGATTTATATAGTTTAGGGACTTTTCTTTCTCGATGGTGTTGGTCAACGTGTAGGCTTTCATTAGAGCATATATTTTATGATCTGGCAGTCATTATTCTTAAGGGTTTTAAAAATGTTCTTTTTGTTTTTATTATGAAATATTGGGTCGCTTGTGTCTAAGACTCGTCTTATAAAATTCTTGGCAGTGTTCACTATCATGTGTTTTGGATGACTAGAATAATAATTAATCATCTTCCCGGATGCCATCGGTTTCTGGTACCAATCCAGTTTAAGGGTGTCTTCCACTCTGTGAACAACTGAGTCTAGGAATGGTAACTGGCTGTCCTTTTCCAACTCTAACGTAAACTTGATATCCTTATGATTGAGTTTAATATTTCTAAGGTGTTCTCGACTTGGTCCTCCTTTACTATGGCAAACAGGTCATCAACATACTTGCTGAGTAATCTCGCGTTCGGTACTCTGTCCAAAATTGTCTCCATAATTATGTCTGCAATTATAGGTGAGAGGTGGGAGATCCCATTGGAAGTCCTTTCAGTTGTACGTAAAGTTAGTCATCATATTTAAAATATCTGTTTTCCGTAATACAGAATGTCAAAATTTCCATAAAGAGTTGCTTTGGAATGCTTGTATGGTTCTCAATATCCTTCCATCTTTTTTGAACTACTTCAAGCGCCAAGTAGGTTGGAATGCTGGGAAACAGTGACACCACATCAAACGAAACTAATCTTTCGTCGTCATAAATATGGGAATCATTTATCCGCGACTTAAATTCAAATGTATTTTTAACAATGTGCTTCGAGTCTAAAGTCAAATTCTTCATAATGCCTACCAAATATTTGCATAGGTGGTACGACGGTGAATTAATTCAGAGTTGGCTTTCCAGATCATAAAATATATGCTGTAATGAAAGCCTACACGTTTAAGCAAAATAATATTATTTACAAAATACCTTGCGCTGGAAACGGGATCAGTATATGCGATAAAGTATACGTCGATACGACCAAATCGAAACCTAAAACAAGAATAGCGGGTCACAAGTCTCACATAAAAAGAAGGAACGAGACAATAAACCAACTAACAGCACTTGCAGCCCACAGTGCTGAGAGTAGACACTCTCCGGATCTAGCAGCAGTAAGCAGCTTACAACAAGAACAACATTACAATAAACGGCTTACCTTGGAGATGGTCCACATAATAAACACACCCACACATAGAAGACTAAATTTCAAAACAGACACAGAGAATTGCGCGCATTTATACAGACATTTACTTGACCACAAAAAAAAATTAAATTAGTTCTCAACTCCACAGCTGACAAGCGGAAGCTGTGTCTTTTGTACGTATAGATATATGTTAAAGTTATATATAATCATTGTAGCGTAGAATTGTGTATTTTGTTGTGTTATATGTATTGTTACAACCTTGAAGACGAATTCGAAATATATTTCTTACAAATTAATAATTTTTTTTTACTTTTCTTAGATAGAGAACATGAAAATAATAGTATTACGATTTGATCAGTTTTAGTCGGATGCACAATGTTATAATTGTTTTAAGATTTCTGTTCTTTGTCGTGTATCTCGCGAACTGTTAGTGGTGAAATTTCAAACAAATAGGATTATATTCTGGATTTGTAGGCCGTTTTGGCGCGGTTAGGCAATTTTTCTTGCTTCTTTAAAAAATTGTGTTGCTGAGTTCACATGGACTGACCCATATTTCAGTTATTTTATATTTATTTAAAAATCAAAGAATCAAACCAGGGGACTTATTAATCAATCTTTATTCAAGTTTTTATTCAATAATTAATGAAGGACCGATTTCTCATGTTTCTGTTTCAAAAATCAAGATCGATTTACTGAGTTTGCTTGGCTCATTTTGAGCGAAAACAGGAACATGAGAAAATGGTCCTAAGTCTCTTCGTTAAACTTGGAGGTGCAACTTCCTTGAGTTTGACTTTCTAGTACAGTATTAATATATGGAAAAGGCTTAACTATGCAAAATTGCGGTGAAGGATAAAATGTTGGATGAAAGGCTGAAGTTCCCAAAAGTGTTGAAATATTTGGAGGCCCCGTAGAAACGGGTGGGAGATATATGTTATTTTTACATAGAGCTTGCCGCTGGGCTATTTTAAGTCGTGACGTAAGCTGCTTCTTCCATTTGGTACGACGATTTTGAAACCAAGTCTTGATTTGAACTTCAGTCAGTGTCAAAGTTTTCGACAACTCCATCCTTTTGCTTACACTCAAATATTTATCAAGCTTAAACTCATTTTCAAGCCGATCTAGCTGCGTTGCACTGTAAGCCTGGCGTGGCTTTCTGTCGATGCCTTGTTTTCTGAATCGCTTTCCTTGAATTTAAAAGTTTTAAGTTTTTATTATACTTTTCCATTTAAATTTGATGAACAGTTATTACCTTGAACAGATATTAGGTGATGTAAATATGAAGGCACAACTGCTTTAGGTGGATGCTGGAAAAATGACGTTGAAGTTCCATATTCAGATGTACCATATGGGGTATCCAAACAGCCACCGACACAAGCCATATTCTGAAAAAATGTCACCCCTTTATGAGTTGCAGAATTATGGAAATTAGAAGCTTCTGCTGTTCTATTTTCACCTGTAAAAAGAATTAATGGGCAAAACACTGCATTAAGTAACAAGGCGGGATAATCTAGAAGCTATGACTATAGCTAGAGCGACCAAATTTTATATGAAGACTTTTATTATCTAAAAGCAGATCAAGCTTGTTTAAAATTTTTGACACGACCACTTCCGCCACCACAGATAAACAAATAGAGTAAAGCTGATATATATAATCTCTAGGAAAGATCGGAAATAAATAGCCGAGTTTTTAGAATATCACATTTTTTTAGCGCAGAGATAACAAAATACCAAGAGATGAATTCTCTCTCTTAAATTGTGTCCGAAAAAACCATGCGGCTATCAAGGCTCTGGCAGCTTTCGGTCACGAACGCACAGAGCGTTGTCTTTGCCCATGCTTCTTTGTTATACCCTTGGGTAGGGTAATTATAATTATAATCTATAATTTTGCAGAATAAAATGGTATTTTGGTATTATAATTTTGCCCTGAAGTTTGCAACGCATAGAAATATTCATTTCCGACCCCATAAGATATATGTATTCTTAATCACGGGGACGAGCTGAATCGATTGAGCTTTGTCCGTCCGTCTGTCCGTCCGTTCGTCTGTCTGTTTCTACGCAAACAAGTCTCTCAGTTTTAATGCTATCAAGCTGAAATTTGGCACAGAGTCTTCTTTTTACTGCACGCTGCTAATATGTCGGATCCGACCGGATCGGAAGACTATGTCTTATAGCTGCCATAGGAACCATCGGTCGAAAAATGGTTCTTAGTGAGAAAAACTTTTTTGTTTTTAATGTTAGCGTCCTTAAATTCGGTCATTTTTAATATTATATGCTTCCAAACAGATTTGCAAAATTTTGCTCAAGATCGGATGACTATATCTTATAGCTGCCATAGGAACCATCGGTCGGAAAATGGGTCTTAGTGAGAAAAACTTTTTTGTTTTCACTGTTAGCGTCCTCAAGCTCGGCTATTTTTTTTTTTTATTTTTGTAGAGCTAACAGATAATATTAAAATTACAAGCTAGCTTAAGGTTACGGAGCAATGGCAACTAAGGCCTTCAGCTCTGGGTTTTTTAATGATTGAGGATTTTTGTGTAGTATGTACAAGAGGTGTGTAATGATTGTGCTTAATTTATAAGTTATTTTTGGATTGTGGTTGGTATTTACATTTGTGGTTTATTATTGCTAAATCGAGTGATATAAATTTGTAGTTTTTAAATAATTTAGAATAGTGGAGATGTTGGAGGGTGTGGGGTTGGAAAGGAGTTGGAGTGGGTTGCTTTGGCCGAAAATTCTTTGTCTGTGCGTATCGTGGGTGGTGCAGGAGTTAAGTATATGTTCAATTGAGATTTGATTGTTGCAAGAGGTGCATGTGTTGGGGCTTTTGTCGATGTAGTGTAAGTGTGAGATTTTAGTGTGTCCAAGTCTAAGTCGGGTTATTTTTATTTGGTCCATTCGAGAAAAATTTTGTTGACTGTTTTTAAATAGGTTGTAGGTGTTGAGTTTATTTAGATTTATGTTTTGGTACCAGGTGGAGGTTTCGTTTAAGTTAGATTGAAATTTGGTTAGGTGGGTATTTTTATACCCGTTACTCGTAGAGTAAAAGGGTCTACTAAAGTCGTGCAAATGTATGTAACAGGCAGAAGGAATCATTTCCGACCATATAAAGTATATATATTCTTGATCAGCATCAACAGCCGAGTCGATATAGCCATGTCCGTCTGTCCGTCTGTCCGTCTGACCGTCTGTCCGTCTGTCCGTCTGTCCGTCTGTCCGTCCGTCTGTATGAACACCTAGATCTCAGAGACTAGAAGAGCTAGAGCAACCAAATTTGAAATGTAGACTCCTATTGTCTGCACGCAGATCAAGTTTATTTTCAATTTTTGCCACGCCCCCTCACGCCCCCGCAATTTGGAAAAAACGTCATATCTCCTACAGTTTTGATGATAGATGGAGATAGAGATATCTAGTTCTTAAAATTATTTATCGATTTGCTGAAGGAATGATAAAGATCGGATGAACGATACTCAAGTTATGAGCAAAAAACGATCAGTTAACACCCACCACCCACCCCACTCATAACCTAAGCATTGCGTTCAGCAGCAATCTTAGTGAGAGAGAGAGAGAGAGAGAGAGACGAGTTAAAAAATGTTGCATACTTTTCGGCTGACCCACCTCAGGCATACAGTAAGGCTATTAAACATTTGTTTCCATGAGTAACGGGTATATCGAAGTCGGTTAGAGCCGACTTTAACTTACGCTCTCGTTAATATATTTTTTTATGTCTAGTGTGCTTATGTTTTCTCTTGTGGTGAGGGGTTGATTAGCTGTGTTTTTTGCCGTAGCATCGGCTAGTTCGTTTCCTTTTATGCCTGTGTGTCCAGGTACCCAAAGGAGTTTGAATTTGGGGAATGATTTTGTGAGGATGTGACGTGCTAGGGATGAGTAATGTTCGGTGTTGTTTACGTTGTGTATTGCGTCTATAGCGGAGAGAGAATCTGAGCAAATGCAATATTTCCCTCTTTTATTTTTTAGCATGTTCAGAGCTTCTACGATTGCGATGATTTCAGAGGAGAATACAGAAGAGAAGTGGGGTAAGAGGCATGTCTTTATGGATTCTTGTTCCGTTGTTATGGCTAGGGTTGTAATTCCGTTGAGTTGTGATCCGTCTGTATATATAAAGTTGTGGTTGTGGATTTCGTCCTTTTTTTCTTTGAATTTGGCGCGGTATAATTCAGGGGGTGTGTTTTGTTTACTGGAATATCGTAGAGATGTATCTATTTCGGTTTGTTTAAAGTGCCATGGAGGTACCATTTGCGTAACTGTGGTTATAGGCCGGGTGGGTATGTTGTGTTGTAAGCAGAATTCGATGATGCGGTCAATTGTTGATTTATATGGCGGTTTTTTTGGTGGCTTGTATGATTTAATTATGTTAATAATAGGTGAATTTCTGGCTGTAATAACGGATTTAAAGAGATTTGATGTTAGTAGTTCGCGTCTGTCTTCGATGGAGGTCGCTCGGGCTTCGTAAAGGATGTTGTTTGTGGGGGTTGTTCTAAATGCACCAAGGGCTAGTCTTAATGCTGTGTTTATTGCTGATTTTAATGGACGTATGGTGGTTTTAGGGCAGAAGCCGTAAATGGGAAGTGCGTAGTCTGCTTTTGAGGTTATGATTGCTTTTGTGACGTTTATAAGGGAAATGGTGTTGCAGTTAAATTTTGGGCTTGAAAGACATTTTATTATGTTTGTTTTTTGTTTGAGTGCTAGTGTTAGTTGTTCTGTGTGTGATTGCCATCTATGTTTGTTGTTGAAGTGTAGTCCTAATATATTTAGCGAGGTTACGTTTTGAAGCTGAAGGCTTCCTGTCGTTACTGTGCATCTGCAGTTGTGTTTCCTGCAGACATGCATGTGTTTGCATTTGGGGGTTGAAAGTTGGGCACCTGAGTAGTCACACCAGCTTGAGATGGTTTCGAATACTGGCTGAAGGTCGATATTTATATTTTTCCAGTTTTGAACTTTGACTATGAGATTGAAATCGTCCGCGTATGCACTTAAACTGATGTTTGGGTGTTGGATGGTCATTGTAGTTAATTTATTATAGGCTATTACAAAAAGAACCACAGATAGTGGGGATCCCTGAGGAATGCCGTTGTGAATAGGTTGGAAGGAAGAGTAAGCTGAGTTTACACGGACTATAATTTTCCTGTTTGACATGAAGTTTCTTACGTAGTTGGTTATTTTTGGACCTGTTTTCCATTCTGCGAGTTGATCTAATATGGAGTGGATTCCTATTCTATCGAAAGCTTTTGCGAAGTCTAAAGAAATTATTGATATGTGGTTTCTTCTGGAGATAGCTCTGGCTATTAGATGGTCTACAAGTAATAGACTATCTATAGCCGATTTCCCCTTCTTGAATCCTGTTTGACTGATATGGATGAGTTTGTCGTTTGTGACAAACCACCACAGTCGCTTGGCTACAATTTTGTCAAGGACCTTTGATAAGCACGGGTTAAGCGATATGGGTCGGTAGGCATTAAGTGTGGTTTTGTTCGTGTTTGGTTTTGGAATTGGGGTTATAATACTGGTTTTGTAAGCTTGTGGGATGTAGTTCTCTAGAATGGCGTTTTGTAGGTTAATTATTCGGAGCTTTGTTTTTCTGTCGAGATTTTTAATCATTTTATAGTTTACTCTGTCTAGTCCTGGGGTGTTACCTTTTAGAGAGTTAAGTGCTGCTGAGAATTCGATGTTTGTTATTTCTTTTTCAATTTCTATGGCTTTTTTTCTGGGAATATATGTGTGGCTATGGCGGTTGGTTAGTGAGGTGTATTTTGCGTTTATGCAGGTTGCGGAAAAGTTGGTGTCAGATGAGGCATCTGCGAAGTTTTTGCAGAACAGGTCCGCAATTTCTGATTTGTTGGTGGTAAGTTGGTTAGTGGATGAGTCGATGATGCTGTGTATGTTTTTTATTGGGTTAAGTCCACAGAAGCGTCTTATGTTGTGCCAGATTGTTTTTGAGGGGGTGTCAGGGGAAATTTGTGATGTAAATTTTTGTGTGCTTTCTTTTTTTGCTTCTCTTAGAGAGCGTCTAAAAATGGCGTTAGCCCTTCTAAATTTTATAATGTTTTCAGTCGATATGTTGTTTTTGAGCTTCCGCCACATTTTAGTTTTTTCGATTCGTAACCTTTGAAGGTCTTTGTTCCACCAAGGAACCTTGTTTGTATGTGTTGTGGGGTGGGATTGGGGGATTGAACTGTGGGCGCTAGATAAAATTATTTTGTGTATGGTGGCTGCTTCTTTGTTTATGTTTGTGCTAGTTTGTCGCTGTGAGGAGTATTTTTCTGTTAACTCTGAGAAGAGTTTCCAGTTGGCTTTTTCGGTAATGAAGTGTGGTCTTAGTGTGATAGTTTTGGAATGTGTTGTGTTAGATGTAAATAGGGTAGTAATAATGGGAAAGTGATCACTGCCAAAGAGGTCGTCTTCGATATTCCATGTGCTGTCAATATGAAGGGTTGGGCTGGTGAAGGTAAGGTCGATATGTGTAAGTGTGTTGTGAGTGCTTAAATGTGTTGGTGATCCGTCGTTTAGTAGGATGTAGTTTGATTGGGATATAAATTTTTCGAGTGTTTTGCCTCTTAAATTGTTCGTGCTTGAACCCCATCTTTTGTGCCAACCGTTAAAGTCGCCTGTGACTATGGTAGGAACATTAGATGGTTCTAATACTGAGTGAAGATTTTTGAGAGAAAATGCGTGATTTGGTGCAATGTAGGCTGAGATTAGTCTAAATTTTAACATTGACGTGAATTCTGCGCATATTGCGTCGAAATCGTGTTTAAGATAAATTTCTCGGGCTTGTATGGGTTTGTGTATTAGTAGGGCAACTCCACCGTAGGAATTGGATGTATTTTTTGTTATAAGGATGTAGTTTATGGGTATAGGTATGTAGGTAGTGTATTTTATATGTGTTTCTTGAAGAGAAATTATGTGGGGTGTGTGTTTTTTTATTAATAGTTGTAGTTCACTGTAGTTATTTGTGTAACCGTTTATGTTCCATTGAATAATTTTTACAGACATTTAATCAAGATTAAGAAGAGAGATGAGTGTTTGTTTTGATTTACGAGTGAGATAAAATAACTACAGTATGTTTCTAGTTCTTATGGTTACGGGCTTTCGCTATCGCTGTGATGGATAACTTTGCTTTTGTTAATAGGTTTGAATTTTGTTAGGTTGGATTTGGTGGGCTTTAAATTTGACGAAAGGGTGTTGTTTTTATTATCTTTGGGAAAATTCGTATCTTAAGGTCCTGGGTCTTCTGGGATACGTACTCCTTTGTTTTTGCGTTAGGGGAGTCGTCGGTGACCATTTCGATGTCTTCAGGATGGGTTTCTTGGTTGGGTTGCTGTTGGATTGGCCGGGTAGTTGTGTTGTTTTTGCCGTTGGATGTAGATGCGGATGAGGAGTTTTGGTGATGAGCGAGTGTGGTGTTAGTTTCACTTGTTTTATCTGTGTTTTTGGTTGCTGGTGTTGGTATGGATGTGTTTGGTGTTTGAGAGTTGGTTTGTTGTTGGGGTGCGGGGTTGGACAGTGCTGTTGCGAAACTGTTTTTTAGTTGTTGGTTGTGTCTTTGGTAGTACAGGCTTAGGGCAGTTTTATGGTCGACTTTCTCTGTGGTTTTTATGGCTACTAGTTCCTGTTGTTTTTTAAAAGCCGGACATTTGCGTACAAGTGGGCTATGGTTGAAGTCTACTTCGGCGTTGTTTTTGCAGTTTATACATTTTTTCTTTTTTGTAAATTTCTTTTTCTGCTGTGTGCTGGGCTTCTGAGCAGTTGCTGCATAGTTCTTCTTAGCTTTTGCATGTTGGTGTGGGATGTCCAAAACGTAGGCATTTTTTACATCTTAGTGGGAGTGGAATGTAAGGGCGAACGCGTACCATTTCATAGCCTATTCTTAGTGATTCTGGCAGTTTATGGGTGGCGAAGGTGATGATGGTTAGACCAGTTTCGATTAAGATTGTGTCTTGCTTTTTCAAAATCTTGCGGACTTCGGTTACGTTTTGGTTTTTCAGTTCGTTTAGTATTTCGTTTTCCTCAATGTTTCGTAGTTCGTTGCAGTAAATAACGCCTTTAGAAAGGTTTAAGGTTTTATGCTCTGATGCTTCAACTTCAAATTCTCCCATTTTGTTAAGTTTCGAGAGTTTTATTGCCTGATACTTGCTTTTTGTTTTGATCAAGAGGGTGCCAGCTCTTGTTTTTTTGCAAGAGTCAACTTCGCCTCCACACATGTAGTCGATGGTTTTTTTTATGAGAAATGGTGATACGTTTTCGAATGATTTGTTGTCTTTTCTTGTGATTACAATTTATTTTGGTTCATTTGCGTAATTGTTGTAGGTTGATGATGTAGTTCTATATATATCAGGTGGATTATCCATTGTTGTTGTTTTTGGGCACGTGCCCAGCACTGCGGTGTGTGTTAGTTGTTTTGTGTTTTTGTGTATTGTCTTTTGTGCACTTGTTTGTTTGTCGCCAGTGAGCTGATAAGAGTTTTTGTTGTTGTTTGGGCACAACGCGGACACAGTAGAAGCACGTCTTGTCTCCAAGAGGTTAAGAGTGTAACTGAAGCTCGGCTATTATTATTGTTATATGCTTTCAAACAGATTTGCGAATTTTGGTCAAAATAGATGACTATAGCTTATAGCTGCCATAGGACCGATCGGTCGAAAAATGGGTCTTAGTGAAAAAAAACTTTTTTGTTTTTAAGTAAATCGTTCTTAAGGTCGGTGATTATTAATATTAAACGCTTTCAAACTAATTTGAAAAAGTTGATCGATATCGGGTGACTATATCTTATGGTTGCCATAGGACCGATCGGTCGAACATGAGTCTTAGTAAGAAATTTTTATTGTTTTTTATGTTAGCGTCCTTAAACTCCCTGATGACTTATTTTATATGCTTTCAAATAGGTTCGCAAAATTTTGTCGGAATCGGATGACTATATCTTAAGGCTGCCATAGGTCCGATCGGTCGGAAATTGAGTCTTAGTGAGAACTTTTTTGTTTTCAATTTTATCGTTCTTCAACTTGGCGTTTGTTAATTTGATATGTTTTCAAAAAGATTCGCGAAATTTGGTCGAAATCAGTTGTTTATCTGACGGAAAATCGGTTTTAGTTAGAAATAGGTTTTTCAGTTCGTTTAGTATTTCGTTTTCCTCAATGTTTCGTAGTTCGTTGCAGTAAATAACGCCTTTAGAAAGGTTTAAGGTTTTATGCTCTGATGCTTCAACTTCAAATTCTCCCATTTTGTTAAGTTTCGAGAGTTTTATTGCCTGATACTTGCTTTTTGTTTTGATCAAGAGGGTGCCAGCTCTTGTTTTTTTGCAAGAGTCAACTTCGCCTCCACACATGTAGTCGATGGTTTTTTTTATGAGAAATGGTGATACGTTTTCGAATGATTTGTTGTCTTTTCTTGTGATTACAATTTATTTTGGTTCATTTGCGTAATTGTTGTAGGTTGATGATGTAGTTCTATATATATCAGGTGGATTATCCATTGTTGTTGTTTTTGGGCACGTGCCCAGCACTGCGGTGTGTGTTAGTTGTTTTTGTGTTTTTGTGTATTGTCTTTTGTGCACTTGTTTGTTTGTCGCCAGTGAGCTGATAAGAGTTTTTGTTGTTGTTTGGGCACAACGCGGACACAGTAGAAGCACGTCTTGTCTCCAAGAGGTTAAGAGTGTAACTGAAGCTCGGCTATTATTATTGTTATATGCTTTCAAACAGATTTGCGAATTTTGGTCAAAATAGATGACTATAGCTTATAGCTGCCATAGGACCGATCGGTCGAAAAATGGGTCTTAGTGAAAAAAAACTTTTTTGTTTTTAAGTAAATCGTTCTTAAGGTCGGTGATTATTAATATTAAACGCTTTCAAACTAATTTGAAAAAGTTGATCGATATCGGGTGACTATATCTTATGGTTGCCATAGGACCGATCGGTCGAACATGAGTCTTAGTAAGAAATTTTTATTGTTTTTTATGTTAGCGTCCTTAAACTCCCTGATGACTTATTTTATATGCTTTCAAATAGGTTCGCAAAATTTTGTCGGAATCGGATGACTATATCTTAAGGCTGCCATAGGTCCGATCGGTCGGAAATTGAGTCTTAGTGAGAACTTTTTTGTTTTCAATTTTATCGTTCTTCAACTTGGCGTTTGTTAATTTGATATGTTTTCAAAAAGATTCGCGAAATTTGGTCGAAATCAGTTGTTTATCTGACGGAAAATCGGTTTTAGTTAGAAAAATAGAAGGAAGCATCTCCGACCACATAAAGTATATCAATTCTTGATCAGCATGACGAGCTGTGTTGATATAGCCAAGTCCGTCTGTCCGTCCGTCTGTCCGTTTTAAGGCAATCGAAACCAAATTTTGTAGGAAGCCTTTTGGTATAAATACGCTGCACATTTGTCGAAACCGGCCGGATCGGATGACTATAGCATATAGCTGCCGTAGGAACGATCGGTCGAAAAACTAGTTTTAGTGAGAAAAACTTTTCTGTTTTCAATGCAAACGCCCCTAAACCTCGCATTTTTCAGCATATGTTGTATAGTATAGCTGCCATACAAAAGAAAGGTCTGAAAAAGTCTTAGTAGGAAAAACTTTTATGTTTTTAATGCCATCGCTCCGAAACTTGTTATTGGCGAAAATTACATGCTACCACACAATTTTGATCCAAATCGGACAACTATATACATGATATAGCTGCCATACAAAAGTTAGGCCGAAAAAAAGTCTTAGTGGGAAAAACTTTTTGTTTTCAATGCTATCGCTCCCAAACTTGTAATTGGTCAATATTATATGCTACCACACAATTTTGCCAACTTTGATCGACTAGCAGACAGGCAGAGAAGTTGAAGATGAATGCACCTGTTATGATTTTATACCCGTTACTCGTAGAGTAAAAGAAAGGAATTATTTCCGACCATATAAAGTATATATAATCTTGATCAGCATCAACAGCCGAGTCGATATGGCCATGTCCGTCCGTCTGTCTGTATGAACACCTAGATCTCAGAGATTAGAAGAGCTAGAGCAACCTAATTTGAAATGTAGATTCCTATTGTCTTCACGCAGATCAAGTTTATTTCAAATAAAACAATAAAAAAAAAAAATAAAAAATTAACAATAAAAAAAAGTTGAATTACTCCCACAATTTTTAAGATATCGACAAATTTAAAACTTTCATTTATATTCGCAATATCTACAAGCCCTGATATTTTCATCAAGCTCAGATGATAAATAGCCGAGTTAAAAAATGTTGCATACTTTTCGGCTGTCCCACCTCAGGCACACTGGAAGGTTATTAAACATTTCTTTCCATGAGTAACGGGTATATCGAAGTCGGTTAGAGCCGACTTTAACTTATGCTCTCGTTATACCCTTGCACACTGGGCTGGATGGACAATTTTTATACCCGTTACTCGTAGAGTAAAAGGGTAAACTAAAGTCGTGCAAATGTATGTAGCAGGCCGAAGGAATCATTTCCGACTATATAAAGTATATATATTTTTGATCAGCATCAACAGAAAAATGTTGCACGGGATGGCTATTAAACATTTCTTTCCATGAGTAATGGGTATATCGAAGTCGGTTAGAGCCGACTTTAACTTACGCTCTCGTTTGGCATAAAGTCGACACTTGTAGCCACAGAGTTGAAACTTGGAGGATTTGATAACTATGGCAAAACTAACATCTGAAAAAATTTTGAGCCAATCGGACCACGCCTACCATCGCCGCCCATATGATCATATTTTGCGTATACGTAATTTTATTTTTAAGTAGAAAGTTTTTCATTAATCCTTTTTTTATATTCAATTTGAGATCTTGTTTTAACACAATTAATTAATTACAATCGTTTTCTTCTTCATCTAATTCAAATGAATATAAATTATCACATTCGCAATCGGAATCAGCATTATTTTCGCAGTCTTTAAGTGGAAGGTCGTGCTTTTTTTTAATTTCAAAGTAAGGTACTTCTAAAAATGCAATGACACTTTTCGGCAACACTTTATTTTTGTATTGACCTGATCTTTTCTTAATCGTAATACTCGAAAGAAGAGGATCTGACGAGTCCATTGATCTGTGGAAGATATCCAGCATATAATTAGCCCGCTAATTCTGACGAGCATGCGACTGTCTATCGCGCTTATAAAATTTGTTGCGCGCTTCTTCTTCCCCAAGGCAGCTTACTGGTACTATTGAAATCGCAATTATCTGGGATCCATGTATTAAAATTTTATGTGAAGTAGTTGACATTGGATACCACGGGTATGTGACCATGTTCAAAGCAAAGGTTTTCTCGCAGAACTGCTCAAATTTAAGTGCATCTATGAAAATTCACACGAAATGGCGATTAAAAATCGGGAAAACACGTGTCGAACTATTTCGCGTACTACGCTTACAAAGCAAATTTCATGTCAATCGGATAAAAAACAAAATTTTTCCCATACAAATTTTTCCGACGCCTTTCCGGCTTTTCCGGTTGGAATTTTACAAAACCCCGTCTAAGTACGCACTTTCACCACTAATGGAAACTCCTGTCAAATTTCAGACTTCTATCTCTTACCGTTTGCGCTCTGCGTTGATTGCCAATCAGTGAATCAGTGAATCAGGACAAACTGTTTTATATATAGAGGAGATTTTGCCAAATAATTACAAGCGACAACAATAGCATTAAAAAAAAGCCAAAAAAAAAACAGCTGTTTCGTCGACAGTGTCAGGTCACTCTTTTGTAGCGATATCAATTAATCGTTGTCGGGTGAGCCTGCCGGTAAGTCGCGTTGAGAAAACCAAAAGACTTAGCCTCTGGTAATTCCGGCCGG
Organism: Lordiphosa magnipectinata; assembly: GCA_037044535.1. NCBI lineage: Eukaryota > Metazoa > Arthropoda > Insecta > Diptera > Drosophilidae > Lordiphosa > Lordiphosa magnipectinata. Next base: position 68,043 of record JBAMBO010004352.1, read on the forward strand.
CAAATTTGACCGGCCGGTACCTAGCCGCAACTTTTGAGAAAGTGGGCCTTACTGTCGTCATCAACGCTTCTCTTGTTGCCGTCTGCCGTTGCTCAATTTTTGGTTCATGTGCCATTCGAATGGGTATTTACTCAAAATTTAATTACGAAATTAGTATACATAAGTACACATACATGTAGTACATGTTTGGTTGATAGACTTGCCAAACAGTTTTCCCTCGAGAGCCACTTGCCTCAAGAATAAACATAAGCCACAAGCTTACATGCCACCAGGTGGAAAGTTGGCCAATAAAATAGCAAACTGTAACCAAACCTACATTTTAACTCAATTAATAAGCGGATGCATTTGTTTTAAATTGCTTAAATTGTTTGTCGATATTTTTAATATTGGCTTTTGGTGTAACATAATTCAATTACCTTTATCCGAACAATGTTTTCAGGCTTTAATATCTGCAGCAAACACACGCATCAAGGATCATAGGACAGGCAAAGGATTTGTTCGCTGAATGCATTTTACGAAATGAGATTTATTTTCGTTATGCGCTTAATCAAATTTACCAAGGCAGGCAAAAGTTGAGTGCAGCAGAGCAAGCGGCTTCAAAGTAAATACACGCATTTAAAACTCAATTAATTAGCCGATGGCAGCATTTCAATACCAGCTGACCCGCCGCGACTTTGTCCGCGTCCAAGTTCTTACAAAAATTGGTTAAAATGGTCTGGAAGGGATTAAGCCAGGTGTAAACAAGAAAGAAAGTCGGTCAAGCCCGACTATAACATACTCTGTAGCCTTACACTCGCATTTGCTCAGGAGTCAAACGGCCAGTTAACACCCCGCGCACAACGCGGTGCGCTCTCTAAGTTGCTCTCTCTTTCTCTCTCGCACTAAGATTGCCTGTGTTGAACGGTTAGGGTGTGTTGCTGTGGTTGTCGGTGGGTGGTGTTAACTGAACGTTTTTAGCCCATAACTTGAGTATCGTTCATCCGATCTTTATCATTCCTTCAGCAAATCGTTAAATAATTTTGTTTACAAGGTATCTCTAGAAGGAACGAACGATCTATCAAAACTGTAGGAGATATGAAGTTTTTTCCAAATTGTGGGGGCGGGAGGGGGCGTGGAAAAAATAGAAAATAAACTTGATCTGCCTGCAAGTATAACAAATATATGCCCCATACATGTCAAACCTCTATCTCTTACCATCTCTGAGATCTCTTCGTTCATACGGACGGACGGACAGACGGACGGACGGACAGACGGACGGACGGACAGACGGACATGGCTATATCGACTCGGCTGTTAATGCTGATCAAGAATATATATATACTTTATGGGGTCGGAAACGATTCCTTCTCTCTGTTACATACTTTTGCACAAACTTAACATACTCTATGTACCTTCGGTACAGAGTATAAAAATGCAGTGCCCTGTACACATATTCAATTCTATCCAGCCCCGCCCTTAGGGAGACAACCAAATTTTCTAGTCGTGCGGAAATTTCAGAACTACAAAATATTATATTCTTGTCATGTGAATGCTGAAAACATTGTTTTTCGGCACGACCACGTAGTGAATTTCGGGTCATGCAATATTCTCCAAATTTTTTTTCATAGTGCGCACCTACATGACTAACCGAAGGTCTATCTTAAATCTCAGATCTCTAGGATAAGCGGTCTTGTCTGTGGGTTGATAATCAGTCAGTCAGTCGGTCAGACGGGCGTAGAAATTTATATGAATAGATGAGCCACTCATCTAAGCAATTATTTGCCTACATATGTGTATTTATATATGATGCATGATGCATGTGTGTACATGAATTTGTGAGCTTAACAACCTACCCACCATACCAAAAGTTCGCACGCGAATTCGAAAGCGAAGCTCAATGCGAATGAAAAACGAACAAAACCTTCGTTTACGAATTCGCCAGACATTCGTTTATGATACTTGTCTCGCTCAGTTTGTGGCAGGCAAACATTCGTACGCGAACACTCGCAATAGAATTCGCGAGCGACTGTTGAAGCGAAAGTTTTACGAGTTTCATTTTCACTCGTTGCTAAAATTAATTTTTTAATAAAACTAGATTTAATTGTAGATTTTGATACACTTGAAAACTGTATTATAATTTTACCCAGGAGTTTGCAACGCATAGAAGGAATCATCTCCGACCACATGAAGTGGTCAGCATGACGAGCTGAATCTATTGAGCTTTGCTCGTCCGTCTGTCTGTTTCTACGCGAACTAGTCCCTCAGTTTTCAAGCTATCGAGCTGAAATATTGCACAGAGTCTTCTTTTGCCTGCACGCTGATAATATCTCGAAGCCGCCCGGATCGGATGACTACTTCTTGTAGCTGCGATCGTTCGGAAAATGGATTTTTGTGAGAAAAACTTTTTTGTTTTCAATGTTAGCGCTTTTAAACTCGGTCATTATTAAAATTATATGTTTTCAAACTGATCTGCGAAGTTTGCTCGAAATCGTTAACCGTTGGAGCGAGCTATTTCAGGTGTATTACAACTTCGGCACAGATGAAGTTAGCTTTCCTTTTTCGCTTAAAATAATATTTATTTAAATTCATCGCCTTGTCTCCCATTGCAGCTGCTTCCACGCATTTCATGAAAATGCTTTGTTTTGCATATTAAAAGTAGTTGCTTCCTTTTGTTTGGCATAATTTCAACACTAAGGGCCGTTTTCTCATGTTCATGTTTTTGCTCAAATCGAAATGGTTTTTGTGCAATTGTTCGACTCATGTAGGTTGATTATAAATTCTGGCATTTGCGCCACGGTCACACCGGAAGGGCTAGAATGGTATAATACTAGGTTGGCAGCACCTCTGCACTCGGCTGTTAAAATTTTAAAAATTAAAGCAAGAATTTTACAGAGAAGGAGAAGGTTTTTCTTTTAGAACGACTTGTGACTATGATGGGAGATTAAGCAGTAGGTCGAAAGCTATGTTCACACAGGCAAATAATTTGGGCAAATTTTCATGAAAAATGGGCTATATTGGACAAATTGTGGAACTTTCCGGCCACATTTGATCAAATTATTTGCGTATGGAACAACAGTTTAAGTTTTAAATCCTGTTAAATCTTTAATCATGGCTATTTTGATCAAAATTAAGCCAAATTATTTGGATGTGTAAACTTAGCTTAAACAATAAACAAGGGGAATCAGAATGTGCATCTGTAATTTCAGCAATGTCTGCAGGTGTTTTTGTATATTAAAGGCACATCCAATATTTTCCATTTTTGGTTTACTTAATAACAATTCAGACTTTACTGTTTTTAGCAGCAGCTGTTTTTTGTTTTCAAATATTTTTCAGTGTGACCATATGCGGATACATAAAAATACTTAATTTGCATTAGCATGTAGATGGTTTTGAAAAATCAATGAGGGTGAAGTAGATTGCTCCGAAATTCATCTAGATGGTTAGCATTGAACATGAGCAAAGCAAATGCAGCAAATCCACCTAGATTTACAAAAACACCAACATGAGAAATCGGCCCCAAAACAATTACCAAATACACAATAGCACTTTAGACAATACAATCATGAATCCTTAAGCTACATAAAACAATAATTGCTTACCGATTAATTTATTGACGCTCGGCAGTTTGCTAAGCCAAATTAGAATAACGCCGGACTAAGTAAAAGGGCTTCAAATACATGCTGAAAATGTAAAGTCAAAGTCCAGCAAACGACGGCGACGCGGCTTCATTTTCAGTCATACATATTCTACCTGCTGCAGAGAGAAGCAAGATAAAAGGGAGCTCACAAAGAGTTTCGCTGAAACTAAACAAAATTGTTTCACAAGCGCACATTCGCTTGTGTGTCGGGTGGGTAACGATTCTTTTCAATTTACAGTTTTATCCGGCTGCTCATGGCATGTGTGCCAGCACTTTTGCGATAGCATATCGATAAATCACGTATCTACCTCTACGAAACCAAAGGAGATACAGAGAAATGAAAAATATGTGAAACTTTTATTGGCTGGTAGATTTGTGAAATTACAACTTCTTAATGAAGTACACGTATGGCAGCTATATGATGTAGACGTCCGATCTGCCTGATGAAATTTTTGAAAAGCTTGATAAATATATAGCACAATTGGCAAGTTTCAGTCACATAGCTTTGAAACTGAATGCGTGGCAATGCTTTCTCTAGGGGCATATTTTTATTTGTTTATCAGGCCTGTTCCGGTTTTCACTTTCACTTAATTTGCTCGAATTCGATTTGGTTACCTGTTCCGGTTTTCACAATTCGATAGATTTAATCGATTGGAATTTACATTGCTCGAAGTCGATGAATTTAAAAGTATATGCGTTTTTTATACTCTGTACACAGAGTATATTAAGTTTGTGCAAAAGTATGTAACAGCCAGAAGGAATCATCTCCGACCCCATAAAGTATATATATTCTTGATCAGCATCAACAGCCGAGTCAATATAGCCATGTCCGTCTGTCTGTCTGTCCGTATGAACAAACAGATCTCAGAAATGGTAAGAAATAGAGGTTTCACATGTATGGGACATATATTTCTTATACTTGCAGGCAGATCAAGTTTATTTTAAATTTTCGCCACGCCCCCGTAATTTGGAAAAAACGTCACATCTCCCACAGTTTTGATGACATATTGTTCGTACCCTCTAGAGATATCTAGTAATCAAAATTATTTATCGACTTGCTGAAGGAATGATAAAGATCGAATGAACGATACTCAAGTTATGAGCAAAAAAGGCCAGCTAACACCACGCACCCCCCACCCATAACCACAGCATTTCGTTCAACAGAAGCAATTTTAGTGAGAGAGAGAGAGAGAGAAACTTAGAGATGAGCGCGTATAACTCGTGAGCAAATGCGAGCTGCGACATTTAGGGTACAGAGTATGTTATAGACCGACTTTCTTTCTTGTTTACTTAATGGTGTCAAAATAATGGCTTAAAATTATTTTTGTAGCAATGCTTAGATACTTTCTGCAATCTCACATTGAAAAGCTTTAATTTTTTTCCGTGCCAGCCAAATCGAGTTCACATATTTTGTTTAACCTGTTCCGGTTTTCACTTTTTATGAATCGCTTGAAACATTCGAATAAGCTTTCATTAAAAATAAAATCGACATCTTAACCAGCTTTATTAAAATACAATCAACTTCTTTGACTTTTCCGTGTGTTTTTGCTATGTTTGCAGCATTTTGAGCTGAAAAAGTAGTCAAAGGGAACATTTTGGAAATAAAACAAACAATTTAAGCCATTATATTGACACCATTAAGTAAAAAAAGGAATTTAGTTTTGAATTCATCGACTCCGAGCAATGTGAATTCAAATCGAGTAAATCTATCAAATTGTGAAAACCGGAACAGGTAACCAAATCGAATTGGCGCAAATTAAGTGAAATTGAAAACCGGAACAGGCCTGAATGTCTTTTATTTGAAGTACTATACTATATATAGATGAAAATTTAATCGAACTAAAAACGATTTTGTTCTCATTTTCGATCATAAATATAAAACAAATCGAAGAGTTAGCAGAGATAGATAAAAAAAGAAATAAAATTAGTTTTTATTTGGATTTTTTCTTGGAGAGGGCCGTTCTATTTTTGATGGACGTTGACGTGCGTTCAAGTGGCCCATGCGACACCAAGCCAAAGCTTGTTACGCGCGAACCCCAGGCAAAATAGCAGCCCACCTCCCGCCCAACCGACCGAGAGGCGCAGCCACTAACGTGTGACAAGAAATCGCGAAGGAAGAACATAAAGTCATGTTAACTACGGGCTAAATAAGTTAAAATAGAAATTTTTATAGCAGGAAGAGAAGCTTCAGAGTTAATTATTCGGTAGAGTTTATTGTAATTAGCACAGAGGACACGAAGCGGTTCATGCAAGGCATAGTTAGTACTACAACGATATAGTGATAGGGGGATAAAATTACGAGTCAGTCTAATAGGAACGTTAAGGTTAATTTGGCCAACCAACTCAGTTGAGTCGATTTCACCATTAATTAGTCTATGTATAAAGATTACTCCAAGCATAACTCTACGGTTAATAAGGGAGGGAAGGTTAATCAAAAGTAGTCTACTAGAGTACGATGGTAAACGGACCTCAGGATTCCAGCCCAAGCCACGAAGAGCAAACAATAAAAACTGTTTTTGCACAGATTCAGTTCTATCTTGATGGGTCGAATATTGCGGAGACCATACACATGATCCGTACTCGAGAATCGGACGGACAAGAGAAGAGTACAAAATCTTCGTCGTATAGGGATCATCAAATTCCTTCGACCAGCGCTTAATTAACCCAAGAACACTCCTGGCCTTACAAACAGTAGCAGTAACATGAGAGTCAAATTTAAGTCGGTGATCAAGAATAACCCCAATATCATTTACCTCATTGGCTGAATCATTTAAGCACTCAAGTGGGACATTATCAAGCATATAAGTGAAGAATTGTGGCAAGCTCCTGTAAAATGACATAACCTTACACTTGGAACTGTTAAGGTTGAATAGATTATCTTTACACCAAGACTGAAATGCATCCAAGTCAGCTTGCCAATTATAGCGGGAAACCAAATCGTTATATTATATGTTAAACATAGTTTCACATCATCGGCGTACATAAGCACACGAGAGTGAGTCAAGACAGACGGAAGATCATTTATGAAGAGAGTAAAGAGCAATGGACCCAAGTGACTACCTTGGGGTACCCCAGAGGTAACCTGGATTAGTTTTGAATATGAATTACAAAATTGAACTTTTTGTGTTCTAGAAATTAGGTAATCAGAGATCCAACTAAGAAGGTTAGTTGGGAAACCAATTAAACTCAGTTTATGAAGCAACAAGGAGTGATTAACAGAATCAAAAGCCTTACTAAAATCAGTATAAATGACGTCAGTTTGCATCTTACCTAAGAACCCTTTGATCACTAATGATGTAATCTCTAATAAGTTAGTGGTAGTAGATCGACGCTTCAGAAATCCATGTTGATAGGGTGAAATAATGGAACTACATAAATGTTGCAGTTGAGATGTCATAACTCTCTCAAAAGCTTTAGGAATTGCAGACAATTTGGAAATACCTCTATAATTCTCAAAATCCGACTTATTACCTTTTTTATGGAGAGGAATGATATAAGATTCCTTCCACAACACAGGGAAAGAGGATGAGTCAAGAGACAATTCAAATAATTTATGAATAGGCTTACAAAGTACATCAGCACAAAACCTAAGTACACAAGCAGGTACACAGGTTTAACAGAGTTAAGATCGTTAAAGTTACACTCTTTTAAAGATTTGCACCCATTGCACCCGTGAAGATTTAAAAAAAATTGTTTTTGTAAGACCCTAGTGAGCATGGTGCGGCAGTTTCCAAAAACAGTTTAGGGCCAACTCCACAGATTGGGCACAATCGACAAGATTTTGTCCCGGTTAAAATATTTAAAACTTTTCCATCTATTAGAGTCATATTAAGGTCATATGACTTAAAATGTGACAATCATAAGGCATCAAGTTTTTTATTTATGAATCCAAATGTTATTTTTTCTTAAGAATGTGTTCTTTGCTCTCCTTGGCGAACTCCATTTTTAGGGGCCTACAAAATCCCACAGACTGAGGCGTTCGATTTATCCAAAGAATTGTGCCCAAGTGATCTATTACTTTAAGTGGTATTACGGTTGTGACAAATATAGACTGGTCAAAAGAATCCGGTACGTTGTCTTCAAATTTTTGCTTATACATGCTCTGTCCAGTCGACCCATCAAATCCATAGCTAGCAATTAATGTAATGTTCGTAACTTTCGCTGAGCTACAAAGTAGCTCTTGTTGTAAAAGTACGATTCGGCTGGCAGTATGGGTTTAAAGATCTTGCAAGGGAACTTCCGCTTTAGTTGCAGTAGCAGCTCCTTTCGGGGGCCTCAATTACAACTTAGCCTCCTGAATTTTTAGGTAAAGCCTAGTACTAAGGGCGTTCGAATTTTCCTTCAGCTGTCAAATCCCATATAAATAAAATTGCTTAAGGAATTTTTCCTTGCATCGTTCTGTAGTTTGGTACCCAGAAAGCTAAGCAATACACACAAGGAATTTTGAGAGTTGCCATATCGATTGCTTGTGTGGACTGTATCGAACAGCTGAGATTCCTTTAAGAGATATTGTGCAGTCATTTTTTCCTTGTATCAGTTGTCAAATTGAAATGGCAAATTGAAGGCAAAACTAAAAAAATGGAGCGCAAGACTAAAAATCGTCTGCAAAATTTTAATAATGACGACAAAAACGCATTATTTGCTGCTGTGAAAAAAATGCATGTTTGTGGGACATCACACATGGACCGCATTTACAAAACGTGCTTGGGAAGCGGTTGGTGTCCAGTTGGGAAAAGGAGGAGAGTATTACTTGGTGTAGCTGGCTCCTACTCCATGGTATCAGTGCAGCAGCCAGTGTTGTTCTTGGAAGTAAAATTAAATTCCTTTCTTTCTTTTCAGCGGACGAGTGTAAAGGCGCTTAGGTCTCACTTTGAGAGTCTCCTTTACTACCGCGGTAAAGCCAAAAAAAAAAGCGGCAGTGCGGGAGGCGTTGAGCTGGAGCAAGAAAGAGGAGAGCATGTTTTCCTATGACATTTTAGAGTATCGCTCTACAAGCTCTACATTACCGTCATATTCCTCTGTAAGTTAAATATTTAGATATAAAGATATGCAAAGATATTGACTAATTGTCTTTCACACCAGGGAAAGCAGACCAAAAAGCGGAAGGTGGCACAGCCCTTAGTATCCGAATGGTGTAGTCAATCAAAAAGAAGAGGAAAAGGATTTAGCTCGACCAATCTTCCCTTTGCTCAGCCAGCTGCCCTCCGACGTGGCCACCATGATGGAGGTCTCAAAGAAAACTAAATAATCAAAATAATTAATTTTATATTATAAATTTATATGATAAGAATATTATAAAAAATGAAAAAAAAATTGGAATATTGGTAACACCAGCAGCAACATGTTGCCAAGTTACAGACACCCGATCCCTGAGTTGACAAAATTTCTAATTGTATTCCGCACATGTTTTGGGCTGGGTTGTGTGTTGTGGGCTGTCTGCAATCGAAGCGTTTCTTTAGGTCTTGTGCGCATCATGTAGTTGTGGAAAGCGCAGTAGGATGCTACAATTTTGTTTGGCTCTATTCGGGTGACACAGCAAAGTGAGTATTCTTTTGTAATCATAATAATAGCTGCAATTCCAACATCCTCCATGTTGTGTATTGTAAAAAAAAATTGGCTCAAACAGCACCTCCAGGAGGGCCAGGGCCAAGCTTCTCTCAATCTCTTGGCGTGTGTGCTTATAATTTTTCGCACAAGAGAAAGGGACGTACAGTTTAACGCCGAATCCGAACGGCAATAGTTAGAGAATTTGCTTTTTCATGGCTAGTTGTTACTTCACAGCTGGCGCCAGTAGCTGGTGAAGGTGATCGGGTGTGTAAAAGCTTTTTTCTAAAGAAAGAAAAAACTTTTTCTATTAGATGGTCCGAGGCGGGATCGAACCCACAACCTCCCGCACCAGCAGCTACACATACAACTGATACGCCACGCCCGACCACCGTTGAGTTGTGTATTGGGCCTCACTTAATTTAAATCTTTTAGTTAAGCCAAAGTACAAATCAGCTGGCCATTTTATTTATTTTCCGTTTTTGGTATTTTTTCTTAGGTTATCTGGTCACACTGCCTTTTACGTTCCACAAAAGGAATATTTAGCTAATTCCTTGAAGGAAAATTCGAGCGCCCTCAGTACTAGGCTTAACTTGGAAATATGTCACAATTTTGTTTTTTGTTTAGATCTCGAAAAGCATTATACTGATTTTTGCTTAACGAGTTTTCGAGCAAAAATTCTAAATCTTCGTTTTGTGTAATAGGTATGGGATCCGCAAAAAACAATTTTTTTCTAATCTCACTTGATCCGCCCGGAGTGAGCATCGAATTTTTTAATACAAACGCCGTATCCTTTTCTTTAGATTTCTTTGCTGAAAGCGCGGCTGCATGCTTAAGAAGACTTGTGTCACTTTTCTGGTTATCTGCCAGTTCAGCTGCTAATTTTCTTTTCAGACGAGGACCAGCTGCCTCATATGAAAGATGCGGACATCCAATTTGACTGGGCCCGGGAATTACCACTTCATCGCTGTCCAAAGTAATCGTCATGGTCGAAGAAAGCCATTTTGAGTGCTTCAAATTAAAATTGTAGATGGTTCTGTTGCACTTGGGCAACTTCTTCTGAATGAAGCGTGTAATATTGGTGATTTTTTTAATAATATTATTTTTTGTCTCGACGCTTATATTTTGCATGTGGCTTTGCTTAAAAATCCATTCCGAAATCGGCACTTCATACATCGAGAAATTCCTAAAAATACGAAAATTGACGGAGAACAGGAGAAGTACATACTTCCAAGAACACTTTAACATAATTTCATTTTGGCCGAGAGTGGGCGGAAGTTAGTTTTAACTCCACAGTGCACAGCTGTTTTGGTTAGGTTTTCTCTGGCTAAGGACGTCACACAAAACAAATTAAAAAGAAACATCTAGCACATAGAACACAATTGCAACATATTATTTGCAAATTACATACCTTTAGCTGTATTTTCCATATTTTATACAAATTTATTGATCACTAGCATCCAATCTCCCTTATTGCAAAGTTGTGGTTTATTTTCCCGCTTTTTTTGGCAAACAAACAGCAAAGCGAAGATCAGACTTTGCAGCCCTGGTAAAAGTTGCATTTCGAAAACTTTTGTTTTTATACCCGTTGCCCGTAGAGTAAAAGGTTATACTAAAGTCGTGCAAGTGTATGAAACAGGCTGTTGTTCGCTAGGCTTTGTAAGGACCATAACGTTATGTCACACACACCTGTAAATATATGTTTATTTATTATCCGGTTCGATCGACCAATTCCAATGGTTTCTTCTTCGTCGTTTGTGTCAATTTTGTATTTTTCTTTATTAAACAACAACTTAAACTCAAACTTAAACAATTTAACTTTTGTGGCCGTCAGCCTTGTCTGTGGCGGTCAGCCATGTCTGTGGCGGTCAGCATTATTTTTCTTATTCTTTGCACTGTCTGTGCTCTTTGCACTGTCTGTGCTGCTTGAAGCCTTTTACTCGACTCGCGTTCTTTTTCAATTGGTGTTACCGTTTTAGGCATCTTTTAAAATACCAAATTCTTACAATTAGGACTGCCAACTCGTCTTACATATTCAACTGAAATACGTTAATATTTGAAATTAAAAATATAACTGCTTAATTCAGAACATTCTCCTCCCAAAGTATTGTTACCATATGTAAAAGGACCGTTAACATTTCATTATTTAAACACTGACTTCGTGATGGTCCGGTGGGTCTATCTCTATGTTGTCGATTGGTGGCGTCGCTACTTCTCCAGAGGCGGTATTGTGCTCGTGGTCGCCTCCCAGCAGGTTGGCGAAATAGCTTATCCATTTATCTAGCGCCACTTGCGGATCGGTGACCAGATTTCCATTTTCGTCCTTGCATTGTGTGACTCCGGGATTGAAACCTTCAGTTAGTCGTTTAATCTTTTGACAGAATTTTCAAGTCTCACTCATGTCGAATAGCATATCCTCTTTAAGCTTGATCGTTTAGGATTTCCGTCCTCTTTTCTGCTTTGGATTTCGTCCTATTTAAAAGATAGAACTCAAAAAGTGCTGCTTCGCTCTAATATTTCAAAGCCAGTCTTTGTCATTTCTGGTATGCCACAAAGCAGCCACCCAGCCACTCATTCCATCAGATTGCAAGAGGATTTAAACTCCTTGCAGTCCTGGTGCTTGATTAATCAATTACACCTTAATTGCTCCAAGTGCATGTTTATGACTTTATATCGTTGCAAACCTTCGCTGGCTACCTATACGATTGTCAATGAACCCTTAGAACGAATATCTACAGTCGTTGATCTTGGAGTTCTTTTTGACCCAAAATTGAGTTTTAATCCTCATATCTCCTCTATTGTTAATAAGGCAAAAGGTGTACTTGGATTCATTAAACGTTGGTTGAAGGAATTTAATGATCCATACACCACAAAGCTTCTGCTCTAGTCCGTCCTGTACTTATATACTGATTGCCCGTCTGCTGTCCGCAGTATAAAAAGTATATCGAGCGAACTGAATCAGCTCAAAAGCAATTCTTGCTTTTTGCCCTACGTGGCTTAAATTGGGACCCTAACCTTCGTTACCCAACGTACTGCAGCAGATTCTTGCTTTTGGACCTTCCTTCGTTAGCTAACCGCAGAACAGTCTTAGGTGTTTCTTTTCTTCAAAAGCTAATTATCGGTCTTTTTATAATTATCTCTTGGAAATCTCTGACCACTCCCCGCTGTGCGTATGGGCATAGCTTGCCGGACTGGCTTGAAAAACCTCTCCCACTGGGTCAGAGATTTTTCGGTTATTTAGTTTTAAGTTTTACGTATACAATTTTTTATTTTTAAAGATTACTTTTAGATAGTTTTCTCTCTTTCTCTCTATCCATGTTTTATTTTAATTTATTATATTATCTTATTTTTTCCTTTGTTCCTACATAACTATAGGTTTTGGTTTTTTCTCTCTCACCCTTTTCTCGATCTCTTCATTATTAAAGTTTTTGTTAGCTCTAATAACGTCTCTGACTACAATCGGCTGTGAATAGGGGCATAGCTGGCCGGTCGGGCAAATAAAATTCCCCTACCGCGTCGGAGTCGTTATTAGTTTATTTTGTAATTATATTAGATTTTCTTTGATAGGCTTCCTTAGCTCATAAATTTTTTTTTGTAAGGTATTTATACTTTTGTTCACAGCCTTTGTATGTCGATTTTAAATAAATAAATAAAAAATCTCGACTTCCTCACGCATGCGCCTTTCTCGTTCATTCTTTTTCCTTCTGAGAAGGCGCTTCTCTTCTCTCCTTTTCTTCCGGTATTGCTCTTTAACAGGCCGCGTTGCTCCCGACTGCAGAGTTCTCCTGTAGGCAGCGTCTTTCTCTGCAGTAGGGTCGCCATACCAAGTCTGCTTTCGAGGGTGCTCGGCGTATCCGAGTATCTCCTTGGCAGCCGTACTCATGGAGTGTGATATATGATTCCACTGTTCGCTTACACCCGATGGGAACGGTGAGTTTTCCCTGAGCAGTTGGGTGAGTTTAGCTGTGTAGGCTTCAGAGGTCCGTTGTGATTGCAGCTTATCGATATTTAGCTTTCCATGTTTCTGCCCGCGGCAAAATCTATTAGCCTCTCTCCGTTACCGGAGATTGTTTCATGAAGGCTAAATCGGCCGACTATCGAGCCAAAAACTCCGTCTCTCCCAATTTAAGCGTTAAAGTCGCCAAGCACGATCTTTATGTCGTGATCAGGGCAGCGCTCATATAATTGTTCCAGGCGCTCATAGAATTCGTCGTTTAACGAAGCGCCCTTGTCTTCCGTTGGGGCGTGTGCACAAATAAGACTAATATCAAAATATTTAGCCTTAAGTCTGAGTGCGGCTAGTCGCATGTCCACTGGAGTGAAACTGATAAGAGAGCGACGAAGTCTTGCACCGACTGCAAAGCCGCATCCAAACTCATGCTTGGAAGCATGCCCGCTGTAGTAAATCTCCCAGGGTGAATTGGTTGTTGATGTTCTTTTCACCATGCTCCCCTGTCCAATCCATCGCATTTTCGAAGTGCGGTAACGTCCGATGAATATTTCTCAAGGACATTCACCAACTGGATATCAGCACCTTCTCTGTTGAGGGTGCGAACATTCCAGGTGCATATTCTCAAATCGTGGTCCTTAAAAAGTTTGCGTGGGTCGTCGTCAGAGGGAGTCCGTATCCGAGGCATTGTTGTCGCAGTTTTCATTGGTGGAGTTTTTTTGACGGCGGTGGGTAACAAACCCGACGTACCAACCCTATATATTGTACCCTGTAGGGAGGGCTCGCCGCTCACGTTAGCCAGAAGCGTTGCAGTTGCAAAGCGTTCTGTTTACAGTGGTCACCAACGAGGAGGTGTGAGTCGACTTGAGACGCAGTAAGCCTGGATCGCGCTGGGTTCGCCAAATTGAAACGATCAGCAGCTTTACCTCACTACATACGCCCCCATAACAAGTTCATGGAGGCCTTAAAGCGCATTGTTGCTCGTCGCTGACCAGTATCACAAATCCATTGTGATAACGCCACAAATTTTGTTGGGGCATCCAACAAATTAACAGAGCTGAAGAACTTCATGTTTGGCGGTCTCTGGGAAGCCGCAGTCAAGAGCGCAAAGGGCCTCTTGGCGCGCACTCTGATGAATACTCGATTCACCTTCGAAGAGCTAAATACAGCGGTAGTTGAGATAGTGGATGTACTCAACTACCGTCGTCTGTTGCCACTGTCAACGGATCCCAACGACTTTAGTGCCCTCACTGCTGGGCACATCCTGAATGGAGATGCTCCGCGCGCCTTGCCTGAGCGTGTGGTGAACGCCAATAATATTTCCAACCAAGATCGCTACGATCAGATCACAGCCGTCAAACAACAATTCTGGCGTCGATGGTCTACCGAATATATCAATGAAGTCCGATCCAGAACAAAGTGGACTTCAAAGTCACCGAATCTCGCTGCTGGAACAATGGTAATCATCCAAGAAAACAATCTCCAACCTCTACATTGGAAACTAGGTCGTGTCGAGTCCGTCGTGTATGGAAGAGACACTCGTGTCCGTGTAGCACACATTCGCACGTCATCTGGAACAAACTTGCTGTATTACCTGTTTCTTGAAAGAGGATCCTTTCAAGGGTGGCCGGGATGTTGGGTCAAACTCTCTTATTTTGCCATTTAATCAAGTTACCAAATGTATTTGCTTTGGAAAACCTTTGAACTTAAATGCCTATTGTTAGCACAGTTGATTGTCAACATTATTGTAATTTACAAGCTTAATGTTAGCGACTTATACATATCCGTATGCTTAGCTCACACACACATATAAATTCTCTCTCTTTTTCGAACTCTGTTAAATCGCATGGGCTCTTGTAAATTCTAAGCTGCCTGAATAAATCAGTTCTGTGCACTCATTCATTAAAGCAAGATCGAGTTGCTCTGTGGAAAATTTGACGGGAGTTGCACTTTGAGACACGGGTCCTGGATTTTCATACACACTCATCCTAGATAAAATGTTCTCAGGTCAGGAAAACGCTCCTGATCCAACAAATGGTATTTCTAAGTTGTCTGCAATTCGTAAAGCTTTTTTGAGAATTATGACATCTCAACTGCAACATTTATGTAGTTCCATTATTTCACCATATCAACATGGATTTGTAAAGCGATCTACCACCACTAACTTATTAGAGCTTACATCATTAGTGATCAAGGGGTTCTTATGTTAGATGCAAACTGACGAAACTTAACTGATTTTAGTAAGGCTTTTGATTCTGTTAATCACTCCTTGTTGCTTTATAAACTGAGTTTGAATGGTTTTCCAACTAACCTTCTTAGAGGGATCTCTGATTACGTAAGATCTAGAACACAAAATGTTATATTTTGTAATTCATATTAGAATCTAATCCAGGGTACCTCTGGAGTACCCCAAGGTAGTCACTTGGACACATTGCTTTTTACTCTCTTCATAAATGATCTCCCGTCAGTCATGACTCACTCTAGTGTGCTTATGTACGCCGATAATGTGAAACTATGTTTAACATATAATTATTTATTATAAATACGAGGTTTGGGGAGGTTTGCGTTGAAGACAAAAACGTTTTTCTCACTAAAACAACAATTTCGACCGATGGTTCCTATGGCAGCTATATGCTAGAGTCATTTGATCTGGCCGGTTCCGACAAATGTGCAGCGTCTTTGTACCAAAAGACTTCGTTCAAAGTTTGGTTAAGATAGCTTTAAAACTGACGGAGGAGATAGCATAGAAACAGACGGACAGACGGACGGACGGACAGACGGAAATGGCTATATCAACTCAGCTCGTCATGCTAATCAAGAATATATATACTTCATGTGGTCGGAGATGCTTCCTTCTATGCGCTACAAACATCTCGACAATTTTAATATACCCTCTACAAGGGTATAAAAAAGGGCATCATGAAGTTGTGCAAATGCATGTAACAGCCAGGAGGAAGCTTCTCCGACCCTATAAAGTATATATATTCTTGATCAGCATCAACAGCCAAGACGATATAACCAAGTCCGTCTGCCTGTCTGTACGTCCGTCTGTATGAACGCGTCGATCTCAGAGACTATAAGAGATAGAGACACAAATTTTTGCATGCACATTGTTGTATACCAGATCAAGTTTGTTTCAGATTTGGAAAAGTACCCCCTCCCTCTTAAGCCGCAAAAAACTGTCAGGGCCACAATTTTAAAGTTAGAACTTCGTGGCTTAGCCTTATATCTATCTATTCTATTCAAATGGAAAATAAGATAAGATAAATTAAAAACTAAGCGCCGCGTGTAGAAAAGCCAAATGCTGAGTGGGCAAAAGCAAAGTCTACACGACATTAGAAAATCAACTTATTTCCAAATAACTTCTACTTTTCCAAGCAGCAATCTTAATACCACACGAACGTTTAGGTTCTCTACATTAACGTTTGGATATTGAAATCCTGCGTGTGGAAACACTAAACGAAAAATGTAGCTCTAAATCAGTACTGTATTATTACATTTTTCGTTTAGAAAACTGCTCTCCACACGCGACGTGTAAGTTTTCTAAATAAATGTTTATTATTTTATTTATTTACTCAGAGGTAAGTTTAACAATATTCAGTTAAACACGAATTTAAAAATTAATCCAGTTAAAATCCAGCTAATAGCAAACTCTGACCCGGTGGGACTGAAGTATTCGATAGTTATAGTAATCGAAGTATAAGATATGTTATCGACAGCTAATCGATGTATAAATTGATGACGATAAGCTTTAGGCAATTAAGGAAGAAAAATCACGACATATGGTCATGGCATGTGCAGAAAATAAAATAATAACATTAACCTTAATTAAAACATGGTGTCAGAAGTAAACTAATCATAAACATAATGTCTTCAACTGAGCGGGCGTTGATGGAAATCGATTGCTCCGATCTGGCCAATGAATGGCCAAAACGGAAGAGTACATTTCTTATGTACCTGATGGCAACCGGAAAAGACGGGGAGAGCAAAGCGAAAAAAATATCCACATTCTTGTGGCTTGCGGGATCAAAAGTCATGGAAATATATAACACACTGAAAGCAAAAGGGGCATCCAATGGAGGAACTTTTCAGCGATCCAATGAAAATTGTAATTTTTAGTAATAAGTCCGTCAGTCATAATAATACCCAACAAAACAGCATAACATAGCGCCACAAAATTCAAGTTTTTTTAATGCCTGGGAACGGGACCAATAAATTATAAAACTAGAGGCATCAGGGAGCAACACCTCATACCCAGTTTTTCTTGATCACGTCAAGTTCGCGTTTAATGGGCACATTTATACTAGCAACACACAGCTACAACATCTGTTGCTGGTTAAAACGAGAAGGCCAAGCTAACTTCATCTGTGCCGAAGTTTCTATACCCTTGCAAATGCTGTTTTTGAAATGACAGAGTTTAATAACGCTTACATAAAATTCTAAAAAATTTTTAACTAAAACTCATTTTCCGACAGATAAACATCTGATTTCGACCAAATTTTGCGAATCTTTTTGAAAACATATCAAATTAACAATCGCGGAGATTAAGAAACATAAAATTGAAAACAGAAAAGTTTTTCTCACTAAGACTCATTTTCCGACCGATCGGTCCTATGGCAACCATAAGATATAGTCACCCGATGTCGATCAACTTTTTCAAATTAGTTTGAAAGCGTTTAATATTAAGAATCACAGACTTTAAGAACGATTTACTTGAAAACAAAAAAGTTTTTTTTACTGAGACCCATTTTGCGACCGATCGGTCCTATGGCAGCTATAAGATATAGTCATCCGATTTTGACAAAAATTTGCAAATCTGTTTGAAAGCATTAAATATTTATTATCGCAGAGTTTTATGACGCTAGCATTGAAAACAAAAAAGTTTTCCTTACTAAGACCCATTTTCCGACCTATTGTTCCTATGACAGCTATAAGATATAGTCATCCGATCCGGTCGGTTCCGACATATTAGCAGCGTGCAGTAAAAAGAAGACTCTGTGCAAAATTTCAACTCGATAGCTTTAAAACTGAGAGACTAGTTTGCGTAGAAACAGACGGACAGACAGACGGACAGACAGACGGACAGACAGACGGACAGACAGACGGACAGACAGACGGATAGACAGACGGACGGACAAAGCTCAATCGACTCAGCTCGTCGCCCTGATCAAGAATATATATAGTTTATGGGGTCGGAAATGAATATTTCTATGCGTTGCAAACTTCTGGGCAAAATTATAATACCCTTTGCAAGGGTATAAAAAGGTGAGAGCTAAAATTTTGGAAAATTCACCAAAGATGAAGGGAGTCACAACAATTGTTATACTAAATTCCCGCCTCCAATGCACAAGCGGAATAGAATTAATGGAAAACCACTCGATAGAATTTTGTAGGATTTTAAATATATTGAGATGCTGACCAATAAAATGTGCCCTTCAGAGATGGTAACATGCATCGAAAAACCGCTAGCATCGAAAAACCGCATCGAAAACCGATAGTGGGTACCACATTTGACAGCACCCATTATCGAGTCCATGTTGGCCATAAACTAGAAATAAAAATAGACCCAATTGCGTTTTCAGTTTTACCAACGAAGCCATGGTTCGCGGTTTTATGGGCATTTTTGTACTAGCAACTGCCTTAGAGCTACATTGTCCATTTAGGCAAAACCAGCTTCACCAAAATTATGGAATTAATCTTATGAGTAAATTGCTTCATTATCAACAGAAAAACAGGTAATTTCATTTGAATACTTCAGTTGAAGGCATCTTAGCGTATCGCGGTTTGTTCACCAAAGACATTTTTCGACAGAATTTTGCTTTTTCTTTGTGGATTTGACGAATTTTAATCAAAGGATTAATTTCATAATTTTGGAGAAGCTCCTGATACCCAAATGGTCAATGTTGCTCAAAGACAATTGCTTGTACAAAGATACCCATAGCCCGCGAACTAAGGCTTCGATGTCGATATCTCTAGTTTATGGCCTACATGGACTCGATAATGGGTGATGTCAAATGAGGTACCCACTATCGCGGTTTTTCGATCCATGTTACCATCTCTTAAGGACTCATTTTATTGGTCAACATCTCAATATATTTAAAATCTTACAAAATTCTATCGAGTGGTTACACAGTGCCACAAAATTCAACTTTTTTTAATGCCTGGGAACGGGACCAAAAATTATGAAACAAGAGGCATCATGGAGCAACACCTCATACCCAGTTTTTCTTGATCACGTAAAGTTCGCGTTTAATGGGCACATTTATACTAGCAACACACAACTACAACATCTGTTGCTGGTTAAAAAAAGGTGAGATCAAAAATTTTGGAAAATTGACCAAAGATGAAGGGAGTCACCACAATTGTTATACTAAATTCCTGCCTCCAATGGACAAGCGGTTAGTACCCCGACCATTGAAGTCTAACTTAGAAAATGGAATTAATGGAAAACCACTCGATAGAATTTTGTAAGATTTTAAATATATTGTGATGATGACCAATAAAATGTGCCCTTAAGAGATGGTAACATGCATCGAAAAACCGCGATAGTGGGTACCACATTTGACATCACCCATTATCGAGTCCATGTCTATTCCTATAAACCGCGAAACAAGGCTTCGTAGGTAAAACTGAAAGCACAGTGCCACAAAATTCAAATTTTTGTAATGCCTGGGAACGGGATTAATAAATTATAAAGCTAGAGGCATCAGGGAGCAACACTTCATACCCAGTTTTTCTTGATCACGTCAAGTTCGCGTTTAATGGGCACATTTATACTAGCAACACACAGCTACAACATCTGTTGCTTGTTAAAAAAAGGTGAGAGCTAAAATTTTGGAAAATTAACCAAAGATTAAAGGAGTCAGCACAGTTGTTATACTAAATTCCCGCCTCCAATGGACAAGCGGTTATTACATCGCCCATAGAGGACAAACTTAGAAAATGGAATCAATGGAAAACCACTCGATAGAATTTTGTAAGATTTTAAATATATTGTGATGATGACCAATAAAATGTGCCCTTAAGAGATGGTAACGTGCATCGAAAAGCCGCGATGGTGGGTACCACACTTGACATCACCGATTATCGAGTCCATGTTGGCCATAAACTAGAGATAAAAATATACCGAATTGCGTTTTCAGTTTTACCAACGAAGCCTTGGTTCGCGGTTTATAGTCATTTTTGAACTGGCAATTGCCTTAGAGCAACATTGGCCATTTAGGCAAAACCAGCTTCACCAAATTATGGAATAAATCTCATGAGTAAATTGCTTCATTACCAGCAGAAAAACAGGTAATTTCATTTGAATACTTCAGTTGAAGGTAACTTTGCGTATCGCGGTTTGTTCACCTAAGACATTTTTCGACAGAATTTTGCTTATTCTTAGTGGATTTTACGAATTTTAATCAAAGGATTAATTTCAGAACTTTGGAGAAGCTCCTGATACCCAAATGTTCAATGTTGCTCAGAGGCAATTGCTTGGACAAAGATATCCATAGCCCGCGAACAAAGGCTTCGATGGTGTATTTAAAAACGCAGTTCGGTCTATTTTTATACCCGTTACTCGTGGAGTAAAAGGGTATACTAAAGTCGTGCAAATGTATGTAACAGGCAGAAGAAATAATTTCCGACCATATAAAGTGTAAATATTCTTTATCAGCATCAACAGCCCCCGCCCCCACAATAAAAAATGTTGAATTACTCCCACTATTTTTGAGATATCGATCTCAAATTTAAAACACTTATTCGCAACATCTATAAGCCCTCCAATTTTCATCAAGATCAGATGATTAATAGCCGAGTTAAAAAATGTTGCATACTTTTCGGCTGTCTCACCTCAGGCACACAGGATGGCTATTAAACATTTCTATGCATGAGTAACGGGTATATCGAAGTCGGTTAGAGCCGACTTTAACTTACGCTCTCGTTATCTCTAGTCTATGGCCTAAATGGACTCGATAATGGGTGCTGTCAAATGTGGTACCCACTATCGCGGTTTTTGAATGCATGCTACCATCTCTTAAGGACACATTTTATTGGTCAGCATCTCAATATATTTAAAATCTTACAAAATTCTATCGAGCGGTTTTCCATTGATTCCATTTTCTAGGTTAGACCTCTATGGGCGGGGTACTAACCGCTTGTCCATTGAAGGCGGGAATTTAGTATAACAATTGTGGTGACTCCCTTCATCTTTGGCGAATTTTCCAAAATTTTAGCTCTCACCTTTTTTTTTAACCAGCAACAGATGTTGTAGTTGTGTGTTGCTAGTATAAATGGGACCATTAAACGCGAACTTGACGTGATCAAGAAAAACTGGGTATGAGGTGTTGCTCCCTGATGATAGTTTCATAATTTATTGGTCCCGTTCCCAGGCTATTTTGAGTATTCCACTGTGATATAGCAGGACTAGCAAACAAGCGCATACTCACTCCTTTTTTTAAGCTTGTAAACGACCACGATATTTTCACGTTTTATGAAACATTTATAGACAAAAATGAAGCTGCATACCAAACCCATTTTGCCGACTACAAGTTGCATTGGCAAATTGCTACGCGTGTCGCCACTCGTGGACGAGCCTCAGGAGGATGTCTGTATGGGATCCGGAAAACAATTTATCTCGATTTAGATATGGACTTTATTACGTTTAATGGATATACTATTATGAAGCTCAATCTTGGTGCGGAATCCCTTAAAATTATACTCAGTTGGGAGGCGGATTTCAATAAGCTGTACGATACCCTAACCGAGCTGGACAACAATACGGTTATGATTATGGGAGACTTCAACGCAAGAATCGGTCAGGAACAGCCACCAAATAAATCACAAGTGAGGAGATATGCTAATATAGCCAGAAAATCAAGGGACCTTAAGCTCGACAAAAGGGGCCAGCGCTTCATAAATATGTGCGAATGCCTAGGCCTTACGATTCTAAACGGAAGAACAAATACTGACTGTGTTGGTAACTTCACTTTCATCAGAGGAGAGGCCTGCTCCATAATCGATTACTGCGAAGTTGGTGCATGCTGGGATAAGTTCCTAAGAGACATGGAAATCGGTGAGCAAGTATATTCAGACCAAATGCCTATTACAGTCGAAATCCGTGCTAGGCATGAATAGCAGCAGAACGACGACCACGTTCTACTTCCGAAGATAATCTGGTGTCAACGTTTTGAGAATCGTTATAAAGAAAATCTGAATCAGCAAGTAGCTCAACTGGAAGTCGAAAACAATGTGGCTACTATGGAACAGCAAATAAACTGCATTAAAAATGCCGCATACATTGCGAAAAACTAGCTACATCCAGCCTTGGTTCGACAGACAATGTAAATTGGCCAGAAAACAGTCTTTTCAACTTCTAAAGCGTGCAAAAGCAGAGAACTCGTCGTCTACGAAAAGCGACTACCAGAATGCAAACCTTCACTTTAAAGACCTTTGTGAGCAAAAGGAGCAAGAATATTACCGTCGTATCGAGAGACAAATAGTGCAAATAAAGGATAGCAAATCGTTCTGGAGTATGGTAAGAAGACTTAATGGCACTGCAAGTTTTCATCCAATTAAAGCGGAAAGTGAACAGCTCGCGTCCTACTTTTAAAATCTCCTTTTCGTCCAACAAAGTGGAGCACAATTTCATTTCGGACTTCCCAATACATCCGACGACGACCTGGACATGCAAATTAGCACACGGAAATTGAGGCGGCGATCACAAAAGCTAAAACGAATAAGGCGCCGGGCGAAGACCGTATACCTGCAGAATTCTTCAAACATGCAACACCAGATTTTGTGAAAGAACTTGTGCGTACCTTTGACAGAATTCTCACCTCCGGAGCAATACTTGATAGCTTCAAAAAGGGTGCAATATACAAAAAAGGAAACCCAACAGAGGCAAGCAACTACAGAGGTATAGCCTTTTTAAACTCGGTTCTCTTCAATACTTATAAAGCGCTTAGAGATATGGGTGGACACACGTGATTTGCTTAGCGAAAGCCAGTTTGGCTTTAGGAAGGATTTTTCGACAGAAGATTGTATCATTATTTTGTCATCGATCGCAGACACTCATATGCAGTCCAAAAAAAATTTTTTGTCTTCTTTATAGACTTTAATGCGGCGTTTGACACAATAAATAGAAGAAGCTTTATCTACAAACTCAGCAACATGGGTATTTCGTCAAAATTTTTAAAAGCCCTTCACAAGATGTACGATGAAAATTTTGCTGCGGTTTGCGATGGTTCACAGCTATCAGATTGGTTTGAAAATAACGCAGGAGTAAAGCAGGGTTGCGTGATTAGTCCACTCCTGTTCTAGCTCTTTATAAACGATATAAACGAAGCGCTGCCTGGAGGAATTTATTATGGCAACGTTCACATGAAGACCTTACTCTACGCTGATGACATGGTGCTTCTGGCTGACTCCGCAAGTATGCTGCAAAGCATGCTGAGTCACTTAAACGACTATTGCAATACTTGGAACCTGCAGATCAACATTGAAAAATCAAAAGCACTGGTCTTTAGGGATGAATCGTGGAGTATAAACGGTGCAGAGATTGAGAGAGTCTCGTCGTACAAGTACCTATTAGTTACACTTAGTGCAAACGGAAAATTTGAAACACATCTTAAACTAAAGCTGAGTGAATCTCTAATGGCGCTAAACAATACCTGGGGCACTCTGATGAGTAAACAAAATGTGCTACCGAGCGTAAAATACAAAATGTTTGAGGCAACAGCTCGGTCTATTATGTGTTACGCATCACAGGTATGGGGATACTCTAGACATAACAAAGTAAAGAAGTTGCTACAGTTTTTCATCAAGAAACTGCCTCGAAATAGTCCCACCTATGCAATTCACCTGAATACTGGGCTTCCAGAACTTTACTGCTATACTCTAGGCATGCATTTCCAATACATGAGAAAAGTACATGAGAAAGGACTGCTCTCAAGGGAACTGCAATGTTTTCAAGAATGGCGTTTGATGGCAGCAGAATATAGTGTGATCCTAGACTTGAGCAATCACTTTTCTGGTAAGAATTCGCACGAGTCGATTTTAGAGCGGATTGCAGCGAATTCAAATGAAAAATTTATCGCCGAGGCCCAACAAAGCACAAACAGGCGGATGTACAAGCTTCTAACCTTCTCGTTGGGTGAAGGAAATTATTTCAATGATCGCTACCAAGTGAATTCAATATCACAAATTATCAGAGCTCGATGTGATCTTCTTGCGCTGAATTGCAGAACTTACAGATCCAATACCTCAATTGAAAACGAATGCTCGCTTTGCAATAGGCATGCAAAGGAGGATACTTTCCACTTTTTGGCTGAATGCCCAATTCTAAGGGAATTGAGAATTTTTTACTGGCAAAAGTCCACCCTATCCCAATCCCAAATCATAGACATTTTGAACCTGCGAAACTGGAACACGGATATATACATGAAGCATTAAAATACAGGAATCAAATCATGCTAGAAATATTTTAAAATAACTGAAGGGTAATGCAAATAAATAATTGCAATTAAGAAGCATTTTTAAAAAAGAATTATTTACATATGTAACTATTAATTATTAACTATTAATTAATTATTTTTAACTATTAACTATTATTAACTATTCTTAATACGTAACTTTAATTATTTTGTAAATATGACTGACGGCAAAATGCCATTGTCAAACTAAAAAAATAATTTATACCACTACTTCTACGCCGGCGTAACCAAACATTTGGATTTATAAATATCAGGTCGCTAAAACCAACACATAACTACTACTTCTACTATAACACACTATTTCCTTACAATAGATCCGCGAGTGACAAGGTGGGGACCATAACAGCGCTTGCAAATCGGGAGCCGGCGGCAGCGACATTGGACCCAACAGAGACGGCAGCAGTAATGACGTCATCAAGAGTTCGTACATTGCAAATTGTACTCGATGCGTTCGACAAGTACAGCATTCATTAAAAAATCTTACTATGGAATCGTACAAGTTCAACAACACTGTACAAGCCGTTGGTAAACCATTTGTAGAATTTGAAACAATAATACGCAAGCAAGCCCAACGTTCTGATTTTAGATGCGAATGTGGAAAATCCTATGAAGAGCAAATGCTTTTTGACCGGGTGATCATTGGCGTTAATGACAAGAAACTACAACTCAGGTTATTGGACACAAGGAACAAGTCAATGGAAGACCTTTTTATGGAGTGCAAAGCATTTGAAGCAGCATCTAATAATAAAACATGTAACCGTGGTAAGCTCCGCGGTGAGCGGACAGCATTACTGGAAGCATACTCTGCCTACACGTGCCAGCTTTGCTAAGGGAAAATGGGGTGGGTACTTTTGCACCCTAGTAAACTGTATGGTTACACAGACAAAAGAGAGTAGACAGAGTTCCGGGATAGGGAAGGACAAGGGATTCAATCCATACGGGGTCTCTAAATTGATCACACATGCTTTGAAAAAAGAGGGGGAACAAGATGTTAGTGTTCTCTTTCTATTACCCACCCAACCTAGTAAAGGTCAATTGACATTTGTGCCTTTACCCATATTGAATGCAAACCAATTATATCAGGTGCCCATTATAAAGGATTTAACGCACTTTAATCAATCAAAATTGATTAAGGTCAGAAAAACAAAAATTATAAAACAAATTTCATTATATGCGGACTAATTCGGTGGGTCGCGCAATTATTAAATAATTCAAAACGGAAACTTTTCTTATTCGCCATAAGCACCAATAATTCAAAAGGCAGACTAGGTGCTGCTGACAAAAGAAGGATAGTGTCAAAAGAGAACTAGGAACTAAATGAATAGGCAGCGCTTAGATATGATGACCATGGATATGTACCATGTATAGCTTTAAAATAGTATTTCTATGTGAAGTTTGCGTACATATCTAAGCCTTGCACTTGTAACTTGGGTAGGCATGTAACTCTGTATTTCTTGATATATATAAATTTATACTTCGTTTCGATGGACGGTTTTAGGCGGCTATGCCGTACTTACAATACTTAAACAGCATCTCTCACCGTTGTCGACAGGCCTGCTGACTCATGGCTGTATGGGGTTGGAATGTTATCATAAGTAAATGTATATATATCAAAATGCAGACTACATACCATACCACATCTTAAAAATTAAGGGAATGAATAAAATGTAATTATATTTAGCTTAAACTCAATAAAGGTTCATCCAACACTTATGGAGATGGTGACAACGTATGTGGACACGTTGTTCGTAAGTCGATGCTGTCACTAAATGCACAGCGATACAAACGCACAGTGGGTGTTGGTTGATGAATCTCTGTGGGGGCACACGCACAGTGGGTGTGATATATGAAGGTGCACAGCAAACCGCAGACACAGTGGGTGCAAGAGGATAACACAGCCTGGTACAACACACTCGCAGGGTTACGGATTGGATCCTAATGCATGTCCCACGCTTTTGACGAATTGTTGTTGTTGTAAGCAGTCGTCAGGGCTAGTTGTCTAAACGGAGCTTCGCAAGCGGCTACTTCTGACTCCGGCAGGCCACGTGTGGCAACCGCAAAGGCCAGTGTATATAACTAGTTCCACTAGGGTATAAAAACACTTTAGTACACCGCGGAGATGCTGGGATCATTTTAATTACCTTTTCTAATTGAACATACACACATATACATGCGTACGTGTGCATGTGGCTACATACATATGTGTGTGTCGTACTTTTTATGCGTAGGTTTAGGCCACCTCGACCAGCATCCGTCACAGAATGGCTATACCACGCTGGTGTACACGATAATCTCGCCCAATTGCATATATGAACTGCAGAAACGAAATATTTATAACTCGCGTTTGGAGTTACACAGCTTTGCATACCTGGTTTTAGGTTAGGTCGAACAAATACCAAGAAATTGATTTCGCAAAAGGAATTGCGAACGACAGTGGCAAGCTGATCGTCGCAATCACTGGATCACCAGGATGCTGTTGTGGATGGATGAGTTCTGTTCTATTATATTAACTTTTGCTCACACACAATGGAATTTTTAATTGAAGGCACGTCTGTCGTCTTTGACCGGAAGATGGAAAAGAAAGTGTGACCGCCGCTTGGCTCTTGAAGCGAATCGAGCTAACGCCACTATCGGCTGCCGTTAATTGGGGAACTGCCAACTCGTGAGGATCTGCACTGCTTGTCGTGGCAGTTAAAACCGTTGCGCCCACACGACTATTCAAATTCAAATAAACGCACCCCTACAACACAGGATTGATTTGAGTCGATCAGGCTACAATAAAAGCTGAAAAAGGGTGCATTGCCTTTACCAAAGGTCTATGGCGTGAAACGTTCCAATTGGTTTGCCGTTTAAATCTTCCAGTTGGTACAATGAATTTCCTAATTTCTTAGTAACCCGAGCTTTGAGTCGTATAGGTGCATACTTTGCATTGAATCCAGCCGCTAGGTTACTTATCGCAAAATTCCTTTTTACAATTTCCTGGCCAACTTCAAAAGAACGTGGTCTGGTTCGTAAATCGTATTTTCGCCGATTATTTTCGTATGCTTTAGTAAGGTGTTTATTGATACTGGAACGGATTAATGCGAGATCATCCTGTCGTTCCAAATTTGCTAGTCCTTCCATGAGCATATCTAATTTTCTCAACAATTTGTAATCTTGACCGTGCGTCACCATATGTTGTCCGAAAACAACTAGGTATGGAGATGCTCCTATCGACTGATGGAAGCTGATGCATTTCGCAGCGCACAGTTGATCCCACTAAGGAAGGTATCCCACTCTCGCTGATCTGATCGTACATAGGCTCTTAGTGCTGCGTTAATTGAGCGGTTTACTCTCTCCGCTGCATTAGCTTGTAGCGCATAGGCTCCCGTAAGCACACGTTGTGTACCATACTTGGCTAGAAACTCAGCAAATTCGTGGCTCTTGAACTGTGTACCATTATCGCTCACGATCGTTTCTGGAACGCCAAAGCACAGAAACACATCATCTCTCAAAATCTGGATCACTATCTTAGCTGTGAATTTCTTTATGGGCCTAAGAAAGGTGAATTTTGAGAAATGATCGAGCACTATGAATATACCGATATTTCCTTTTTTAAATCGCGGGAAAGGTCCAATAAAGTCTATGTATAGTCTTTGAAATGGCCTTTCGCTAATCACTTGACTTCCCATAGGTGGTTTTAGTGCTTGTGTAGGATATTTGGATGTCTTACATAATTCGCATTTCGAAATATAGTCGCGAATCTCGAGTACCATTTTTGGCCAAAAGAATCTGCGTCGAATGTGTTCTAGACATTTCGCTATCCAGCAATGAACAGCTGTTGGTTGATCGTGAGCTGATCTTATGACGTTTTGACGCAAGTCTTTTGGTACCACTAGTTTCCAGCAGTCATCAGAGTTTTCAGATCTGCTAGCAGGAAAGCTAGGCCGGTGATATACATATTCATCGACTATCTGAAAGTCAGGCAGATTTGAGGATCGTACTTTCTCCTTGAGTGTAGAATACTCATCTGACTGAAAAGCTTGGGATTCTAGATCGATTTCAGAACAACGCTATAACGCATCCGCTACTATATTTTGACTCCCTTTTCGATGTTCGATTTCGAAATGAAAACCCTGAAGCTTAATCGCCCACCTGGCTAATCTTCCGCTGAGATCAGGTTGACTCATTAGCCAACGAAGGCTGGCGTGATCGGTAACGATTTTAAAGGAGTGACCCTCTATATACATTCGAAATTTCTTCACAGCTAACACAACTGCAAGGCATTCGAGCTCCGTTACAGTATAGTTTCGCTGCGCTTTATTCAATTTCTTTGACATGTAAGCGATAGGGCTCTCACATCCTGAGTCATCGGTTTGAGCTAAGATAGCTCCTACTCCATGTACTGATGCATCGCATTGGACAATGAAGGGCTTTTCGTAGTTTGGGTGTATCAAAAACGGTGCAGAACAGAGTGCAGATTTGATATTCTCGAAGCTAGTCTGCGCCTGTTCGTTCCACTCAAACGGTCTGTTACGTAACAGTTAGCGGGAAAACTACAGCTGAGTACTGGGATATGAATTGCTGATACCATCCTGTCATGCCCAAAAATCTCCTGAGCTGCTTTCGACTCTGGGGAATTGGAAATTGTTCGGCAGCTTGGGTTTTGTCAGGATTGATCTTCAATGACCCTTCACCAACTACATAACCAAGGTAGCTAACCTTTTTCAAGCAGAACTGAGATTTTTGCACATTAATCGTCAATCCTGCTTGTCGAAGCCGATATGCTACTTCTGTTAAGTGTAACAGATGTTCTTCGAAGCTTGATGATA
>JBAMBO010004353.1:0-73257 GCA_037044535.1 Lordiphosa magnipectinata
AAAGTATATAATATTAATAATGGCAGAGTTCGGAAACAAACAAGTTTTTCTCACTAAAACCCATTTTCCGACCAATAGTTCCTATAACAGTTATATAATATAGTCATCCGACCGGATCGGTTCCGACATATAAGCAGCTTGCAGTAAAAAAACTGTGCATAATTTCAGCTCGATAATTATAAAACTGATCGACTAGTTTGCGTAGAAATAAACAGACGGACTGACAAAGCTCAATTGACTCAGCTCGATATAAGTGTTGGGTTGTTCATGAGTGAATGAACAAAATTGAATCTTTAAACTGAACTAGTGAACATGTTCTTCTTCAATTGTTCATTTTTGTTCAGTGAGTCTTTTTCAGTCTACTTGTTCAATCCATCTCGTTCTGAGTTGTTCTTGCTCTGAGTTTTTCTTGAGTTGTTCTAAGAGCTGTTTGGTCTATTTTGCTCATAGAGCTATGTCTGTCTCGCTTTGTGAGCTTGCTCTGCCTGTGTTGTTCTGTGTTCTTTGAGATTCTCAGTCTCTCGTGCTGTGTGAGTTGTTTTCTGTGTCTGTACGTACATCTATAGCAGAGTTCCCCAGCCGTAGCCCCTGGGGGACGAACATACTCGGCAATTCACACCGAATGCTTGCCGAAGTCATGCATCACTGTGTGTTAGAGAGAGACACAGTCACATTTTCGCGCTCTCTTCTTGGGGAAGCCTCTGATCTATAACAAGAATGGCACCAAAATTTTTAACTAAGCGCGCGAGAGAGAGAGAGCGGGAGAGTTAGCGCGAGAGTAAAAAACGCACATACACACAAATTTCGTAAGTGTGTACAACAAAAAAGCAATGCTAAAACAACAAAAACAACAACGCGGTCAGTGCAATCAGACAACCTTCCGCCATAGACCTAGAACAGATGAACCAGAACAACTGAACAAGAACAACTGAACAAGTTAGCAATTTGAGTGAGTTGACTCACTTAGAAAAAAAGAACAAGTGAACATGTTCAGTGAAAAGAACAACCTTTACCCAGCACTACTCGACATACAACATTACATACTTATAAAAATCATTTAAGTTATGCTTTCATTAAAAATATTAACGCTTACAAGCTTCGTTTCATATCGTAATTAAAATAATAAGAATAAGTATTTGAGTATAATTATTTTGTATACCCTTGAAGAAGGTATATTAAAATTGTCGAGATGTTTGTAACGCATAGAAGGAAGCATCTCCGACCACATAAAGTATATAAATTTTTGATCAGCGTGATGAGCTGAGTTCACAGAGAAGAAAAAAATGCAAAAGCTACACGAAAATGTAGGATTTTCAACCCATAACGTTTCGTGTAGCTGTTCAACACGTCGCGTGTAGCTTCTCTTCTCTCTTAGAAATGATAATGCTAAAGGCGGTGTGCAGAAAAGCCACACGCCACTTGTTGAAATGATAAAGCTAAACGCGACGTGCAGAAAAGCTACACGAAACGTGTTGAAATGAGAAAGCTACACGCGACGTGTTGAAAAGCTACACGAAACGTTATGGGTTGAAAATCATTTTTCTCTGCGTTGATATAGCCATGTCCGTCTGTCCGTCCGTCTGTTTCTATGCTATCTCCTCGGTCAGTTTTAAAGCTATCTTAACCAAACTTTGCACGAAGTCTTTCGGTCCAAAGACGTTGCACATTTTACGGAACCGGCCGGATCGGATGACTATATCATATAGCTGCCATAGGAACTTTCGGTAGAAAAGTAGTTTTAGTTAAAAAACTTTTTTTGTCAACAACGCGAACGTGCCCAAACCTCGTATTTATCAGTTTTCTATGCTTTTACACAATTCCATTAAGTTTGATGAAAATCGGTCAACTATATAGTATAGCTGCCATATAAAATATAGTTCTGAAAAAAAGTTTTAGCAGGAAAAACTTTTTTGTTTACAATGCTATCGCTCCCAAACTTGTTACTGATCAGTATTATATCTTCTTCTTCTTCTTTATTGGCCCGATGTTGCATCACAACCGCTTGACGGTCTTGGCCTCTGCAATGAATGCCCTCTACTCGCTTCTGCATTGTGCGAGCTGGCACCAGTTGTTCACACCAAGGTTGGAAATGTCTTTCCGCACTTGATCATCCCATCTTAGTGGTGGGCGACCCCTCCTGCCTTGTCCTCCAAAGTCAGCCGCCTTCGCTTTGTACGTCTTTTTTACTGGAGCTTCTTCATCCATCCGGATTACATGTCCTAACCAGCGCAGGCGCTGTTGCTTTATGCGCTTGACTAGACTGATGTCCTTATAGAGCTCATACAGTTCGTGATTCATTCGAATGCGGTATCCATCGCCAACTTTTAAAGGTCCATATATCCTCCGAAGGGTTTTTCGCTCGAAAACGCCAATCGCCTCCTCATCCGCTGCTGTCATTGTCCATGCTTCTGCGCCGTATTGCAGGACTGGGATGATGAGCGACTTGTATAGCGCAATTTTGGTTCTTCGAGAAAAGGCTCTGCTCTTGAACTCCCTACTGAGCCCGTAGTAGCATCGGTTTCCAAGAGTAATTCTTCTTCGGATCTCCAGGCTGATGTTGTTGTCGCCGGTAATCATCGTCCCGAGGTAGACAAAATCCTCTTCAACCTCAAAGTTGTACTCCCCCATAGTAACAAATTGTCCAAGACGCGTAGACTTCTTGTCCGTGGATACTAGGTACTTCGTCTTGTCCTCGTTTACCGCTAAGCCCATCAGTTTAGACTGCTTCTCAATCTCTGAAAACGCCCTGCTTACCGCCCGTTCGATTTTGCCGATAATGTCAATATCATCGGCGTATGCGAGTAGCATTAGATCTTTATAAAGAAATGAGCCCGATCTGTTGGCATTTGGGCACTGGCGCAGTATATACTCCATCAGTAGATTAAAGAAGTCACACGATAGGGTGTCACCCTGCCTAAAACCTCTCTTGGTATCAAATGGTTCGGAGAGGTTCTTTCCTATTTTGACGGAGCTTCGAGTGCTTCTCAACGTCATCATGCAAAGTCGAACGTACTTTGCTGGTATACCAAAGGTAGACAGGGCATCAAAGAACCTTGACCTTATCGGTGTGTCAAAGGCTGATTTATAATCAACAAAAAGATGGTTGGTTTTGATATTTCTCTCATAGGTCTTCTCCAGGGTTTGTCGTAATGTGAATATCTGGTCTGTGGTGGATTTACCAGGTCTGAAGCCACACTGATAAGGTCCGATCAGTGTGCTAATAAGCGGCTTTAGACGTTCACAAATAATGCACGACAGAATCTTATATGCGATGGGAAGGAGACTGATCCCGCGGTAGTTGGCGCAAACTGCAGGGTCTCCTTTTTTAAAAAGTGGGCAAATTACACTTAGACTCCAATCTTCAGGCATGCTCTCGTCGGACCATATTCTGCTGATGAGTTGGTGCATGCACCTTACCAACTCCTCACCTCCAGCCTTAAACAGTTCAGCTGGCAGGTCATCTGCACCTGCTGATTTGTTGTTCTTAAGCCTTTTTATGGCTACACAGACTTCGTGATGGTCCGGTGGGTCTATCTCTATGTTGTCGATTGGTGGTGTCGCTACTACTCCAGAGGCGGTATTGTGTTCGTTGTCGCCTCCCAGCAGGTTGGCGAAATAGCTTCTCCATTTGTCTAGCGCCACTTGCGGATCTGTGACCAGATTTCCATTTTCGTCCTTGCATTGTGTGACTCAGGGTTTGAAACCTTCGGTAAGTCGTCTAATCTTTCGATAGAATTTTCGAGTCTCACCCATGCCGAATAGCATCTCGACTTCCTCACGCATGCGCCTCTCTCGCTCATTCTTTTTCCTTCTGAAAAGGCGCTTCTCCTCTCTCCTTTTCTTCCGGTATTGCTCTTTAACAGCCCGCGTTGCTCCCGACTGCAGAGTTCTCCTGTAGGCAGCGTCTTTCTCTGCAGTAGCGTCGCGGCACTCCTCATCATACCAAGTCTGCTTTCGAGGGTGCTCGGCGTAACCGAGTATCTCCTTGGCAGCCGTACTCATGGAGTGTGATATATGATTCCACTGTTCGCTTAGACCAGAAGGGAATGGTGAGTTTTCCCTGAGCAGTTGGGTGAGTTTAGCTGTGTAGGCTTCAGAGGTCCGTTGTGATTGCAGCTTATCGACATTTAGCTTTCGACGTGTACTAGTATGTGAGGCATGTGCCACACTGAGCCGCGTGCGTACTTTGGCTGCAACAAGGTGGTGATCCGAGTCTATGTTGGCACCTCGAATCGCACGCACATCTAGAACACTCGATGAGTGCCTTCCGTCGATCACAACATGATCAATCTGATTTCGCGTTAGTTGATCAGGGGACTTCCAGGTCGCCTTATGGATGTCGCGATGTTTAAACCTGGTACTACTTATGACCATGTTCCTCCCCGCGGCAAAATCTATTAGCCTCTCTCCGTTGGCGGAGGTTGTTTCATGAAGGCTAAATCGGCCGACTGTCGAGCCAAAAACTCCTTCTCTCCCAATTTTAGCGTTAAAGTCGCCAAGCACGATCTTTATGTCGTGATCGGGGCAGCGCTCATATAATTGTTCCAGGCGCTCATAGAATTCGTCTTTTATCGAAGCGTCCTTGTCTTCCGTTGGGGCGTGTGCACAGATAAGACTAATATTAAAA
Source organism: Lordiphosa magnipectinata (assembly GCA_037044535.1). Classification (NCBI taxonomy): domain Eukaryota; kingdom Metazoa; phylum Arthropoda; class Insecta; order Diptera; family Drosophilidae; genus Lordiphosa; species Lordiphosa magnipectinata. The sequence goes on from JBAMBO010004353.1 coordinate 4,628, forward strand.
TATTTAGCCTTAAGTCTGAGTGCGGCTAGTCGCATGTCCACTGGTGTGAAACTGATGACAGCGCGACGCAGTCTTGCACTGACTGCAAAGCCGCATCCAAACTCATGCTTGGAAGCATGTCCGCTGTAGTAGATCTCCCAGGATGCATTGGTTGTTGATGTTCTTTTCACCATGCTCCCCTGTCCAATCCATTGCATTTCCTGAAGTGCGGTAACGTCCGATGAATATTTCTCAAGGACATTCACCAACTGGATATCAGCACCTTCTCTGTTGAGGGTGCGAACATTCCAGGTGCATATCCTCAAATCGTGGTCCTTAAAACGTTTGCGTGGGTCGTCGTCAGAGGGGGTCCGTATCCGAGGCATTGTTGTCGCAGTTTTCATTGGTAGAGTTTTTTTGACGGCGGTGGGTACCAAACCCGACGCACCAACCCTATATATTGTACCCTGTAGGGAGGGCTCGCCGCTCACGTTAGCCAGAAGCTTTGCGGATGCAAAGCGTTCTGTTTACAGTGGTCACCAACGAGGAGGTGTGAGTCGACTTGAGACGCAGTAAGCCAGGATCGCGCTGGGTTCGCCAAGTTGAACCGATCAGCCGCTTTACCTCACTACATACGCCCCCATTAGGTCCAGAAAAACTATGACTAGAAATTTCTGGACGACCACCAGTATCAATATCCACCATATAATACCATCAGTATAATATGCTACCACACAATTCCGCCAAGTTTGACCCAACCCGGATAACTATAGAATATAGCTGCCATAGGAACATTCGTTCGAAAAAGTAGTTCTAGTGAGAAAAACATTTTTGTTTTCAATGGTAGCGTCTTTTTACTTTCCAGTTATGAATATTATCAGTTTCCACACAATTTTGGGGAGTTCGGTCAATGATTAATATGATTAATATATCGTATAGCTGCCATATAACAAACAGGCATGCAAATGGTCAAAGTAGTGGCGCCATCGATTGCTGAGTTTGGCAAATAACTCTGCTAAGAAAGTTTGACGAGAATCAATTATATAAATTATACAAGCTGCTAGGACGCCGGGTGTGGCGCACCAGTATTATATATGTGTGGCTGCTGGTGCGGGAGGTTGAGGGTTCTTTCTTTAGAAAAAAGCTTTTACACACCCGGTCACCTTCACCAGCTACTGGCGCCAGCTGTGAAGTAACTAGCCATGAAAAAGCAAAAATTCTCTAACTATTGCCGTTCGGATCCGGCGTTAAACTGTAGGTCCCTTTCTCTTATGCGAAAAATTATAAGCCAAGAGATTGAGAGCAGCTTGGCCCTGGCTCTCCGTTGGAGGTGCTGTTTGAGCCAATTTTACATTTATACAAGCTGCAAGGTTATACAAACTTCGGTAGAGCCGAAATTAGCTTTGCTCTATTTTTATACACTTGCAAAAGGTATTAAAATTGTTTGCAACGAATAGAAATATTCATTTCCCAACCCATAAACTATATATATTCATGTTCAGGGCGACGAGATGAGTTGATTGACTAGTCTCTCAGTTTTCAAGCTATCGAGCTGAAATATTGCACAGAGTCTTCTTTTTACTGCACGCTGCTAATATGTCGGAACCGATCGGATCGGATGACTATATCTTATAGCTGCCAAGGGAATCATTTTTCAAAAAATGGGTCTTACTGAGACTTTTTTGTTTTCAATGTTAGCGTCCTAAAACTCGTCCATTATTTATATTATATGCTTTCAAACAGATTTGCAAAATTTGGTCAAAATCGTCACTATATCTTTTGGCTGCCATAGGAATCATTGGTCGAAAAATGGGTCTTAGTGAAAAAACTTTTTTGTTTTCAAGTAAATCGTTCTTAAGGTCGGTGATTCTTAATATTAAATGCCTTAAAACTTATTTGAAATAGTTGATCGACATCGGGTGACTATATCTTATGGTTGCCATAGGACCGATCGGTCGAAAATGGTTCTTAGTAAGAAATTTTTTTTTGTTTTTAATGCTAGCGTCCTTAAACTCACTGATTTCTAATTCTATATGCTTTCAAATACAGTCGCAAAATTTGTTCGAAAACGGATGACTCTTCAGGATGATCTTAAGGCTGCCATAGGAAAGATCGGTCAGAAAATGAGTCTTAGTGAATTATTTGGTTTTAAATTTGATCTTTCTTAAACTCTGCTATTGTTAATTTGATATGTTTTCAAAAAGATTCGCGAAATTTGGTCGAAATCAAATGTTTATCTGTCGGAAATTGGTTTTAGCGTTTAGCGTTGGTTAAGCGTTCTTAAACTCTGACATTTCACAAAGAGCATTTGCAAGGTTATAAAAAATTCGTCATAGACGAAGTTAGCTTGGCCTTCTCGTTTAAATGTCAATGAAATGGCGAAGGCATTACATACAAGGTCAATGTACTTACTGAATTTATATAATTGTATAGGGAGAGGCCATCGCCCCAGGTTTGGTCGGAGCTGCAGGAGAGATTCTTGAACGTTAACGCTGGGCCACTGTCCGCGTGAAGAGAGTTTAGCCCGTACGCAAAGGCGTACACCGAATCGAACATCAGAGCCGACTCCGTCTGAAAGCATTCATAATAACATTTGGTCCAAACTGGATTCTCTGCCTATATACGATGCGGAATACCTGTATATATGGCATTCCGTTGATTATATCCAGTCCACTGTGCTGCAGCTTTTGCATTTGGTCTATTACTTCCAGGTAGCGCTTACTTCCGACATCGACTAATCGAAAAGCTGTTATATTTACGCTGTTGTATCTGAAGTCTTCTAGATCATATGTCTCCAAATCCTGTGGAAGAAATTTCCGTATAAAATAAACATTGCCTACAAATGTAGCTTTCGTACTTACAAATGTGGTGAACATATAGTGATATCGGTGGTCATTCATTTGGAGTTGTAATATCTGGAAGTAGAGCATTTTACTGAACATTGACAAAACCTAAGCTGTCAATTGAATCTTGCATCTTTCAAACACCTGTGCAATTGGACATAAAAATGTGGCCTAGGTTGTAACGCTTCAGAGACGGATAGCCTAACTACCCTCCGTCTCCAGAGCGGCTCGAATCCGGAACGGCTTGCAGCCGTTTTTCACACAAAACTAAGACGCAAAGCTTACTTGAAAAATCCCATCTTTCAAATCCAAGAACCCCAAAGAACCGGTTCGGTTCGGGTTTTCCAGGTTTTTCGAACCAGACCATGAACCTGAACCTGAACCGAACCCCCCGTATACAAAGACAAGGTTCGGTTCAATCAATCACTGAAGTCAATTTCTAAAAAACTTTTCTAGTTTTCTCAATATTATGACCGAAAAAAACTATTTCATAGAACAGAAAAATAGTACAGAATCGCTTGAGTTTATAATTAAAAATGCTTTTTAGAAATCCATTCATAGAAACCATAAGTATAGTCGGAAAAGGACAAAGCACAATTGAAATACGATTAGAAGAAGACTCTCAAATGATTGGAAATATGACTCGAAAATGAGTCAAAACTGATGAGAAAAACGGGCTATAAACATAAACGACTCTTTGAAGAAGATTCACTGCTAGGGAACCATGTTCTCCTGACAAAAGTATCATTTATGACTATTTTAATCAGACAGAGGACTCAAAAAAGACTCATATTTGATCAGAAAGTTCATAAAATGCTAGACTTTTTAAAACACCTATGTTGAATGTTGAGGCAAAAATTGGTCAACTTTTTAACAATCTATGAACCCGGACTCGAACCAAAATCTTGTGTTCGATTAGTCCGCGAACCGAACCTTACACTTTACCACGGGTTCGAACCTCCGGACCCAACCTTTACCAAAATTGTACAGGTTTGCAGCCTTGATCAAATCTTCATTGTAAAATTGGGCAAATTTTGAGATTTTTTGAACCTTTCGATCTTTACCATCCATCTATTTACCCGTATTTCATAATAATCTAATCAATATTATCTGCTTCATCATAATTTGACCGAGTTTAAAGAAAATCTGATATATTTTTGGGCGAAGCCAAAGTAAGTTTTCATCTATTATTCATATATATTGAGAAGGCCCTTTTCTGCGGCGTATATACTTTTTTCGGACTCTTTTCGTGGCGCCCTAGGAGGGTCTTTGCAGGTTGGCTGAGAACGTAAGTTTAGAAAATTCACCTTTTACTTGTACTCCGCTACGTTACAAACGCGTAAATGCGTTCTAAAACTCAAACAAATTTGCTTGCCCAGCAAATGATACTGTGATATCAAAGATCTTAGCAAGCTCGCCAAACTCGCTAGGACTCTTACAAAAAACAGACGGAATCTAGACCGTCTCGAGCGAAGAATCTGTAAATCTTCTGCTAAGCACTCACTTTCCTGAATGCTCCCTTAAAGTTACACCTCAGGTTAGGCCAACTGATCATTGTCACAGATACCAGAATTAAATGGGCAATCGATTCGTTCGAACCATTTAAGTCGCCAGGTCCCGATAACATATTTATTGCCCAGCTACAGCAAGCCAATGGGAACATAATGACCTGGCTTTATACAATCTATGTAAGCTTTCTTAAGGTCAATTACATCCCCACTAAGTGGAGAGAAACAGAAGTGGTATTTGTACCGACAGCTGGCAAAGCTTCACATGTAAAACCAAACGATTATAGGCCAATCAGCCTAACTTCGTTTCTTCTGAAAACTCTTGAGAGACTTAGGGCCGTTTTCTCATGTTGCTGTTTAGGCAAATCTAGGGGGATTTGCTGCATTTGCTTTGCTCATGTTCAAGGCTAACCATCTAGGTGTTTTGTAGCAATGTACTTCATACTCATTGACTTGAAAACAATTTACATGTCAACCACATTAAGGGCCGTTTTCTCATGTTGGTGTTTTTGCAAATCTAGGTGGACTTGCTGCATTTTCTTTGCTCATGTTGATTGCTAACCATCTAGATGAATTTCGTAGCAATCTACTTCAACCTCATTGATTTCAAATCCATGTACATGGTTATGCAAATGAAGTATTTTTATGTATCCGCGCATATGGTCACACTGAAAAATATTTGAAAACAAAAAACAACTGCTGCTAAAAACAGTAATGTCTGAATTGTTATTAAGTAAACCATAAATGGAAAATATTGAATGTGCCCTTAATATACAAGAACACCTGCAGACATTGCTGAAATTACAGATGCACATTCTGATTCCCCCAGTTCATTGCTTAAGCTAAGTTTACACATCCAAATAATTTGACTAAATTTTGATAAAAATAGCCATGATTAAAGATTTTACAGGATTAAAATCTTAAACTATAGTTCCACGCAATAAATACGCAAATAATTTGATCTAATATGGCCGGAAAGTTCCACAATTTGGCCTATATAGCCCAATTTTCATGAAAATTTGTCCAAATTATTTACCTGTGTGAGCATAGGATTCGACCTACTGCTTAATCTCCCATCATAGTAACAAGTCGTTCCAAAAGAAAAACCTTCTCCTTCTCTGTAAAATTCTTGCTTTAATTTTTAAAATTGGCGCGCAATAAAAAAGACAAAATTCAGCCGAGTGGAGAGGTGCTGCCAACCTAGTATTAGACCATTCCAGCCCTCCCGGTGTGACCGTGGCGCAAATGCCCGAATTTATAATCAACCTACATGAGACAACCAATTGCGCAAAAACCATCTAGGTGCAAAATCTAGATGGATTTTGCTTTGAGCAAAAACATGAACATGAGAAAACGGCCCTAAGTATTTTTAAGTATGCGCGCATATGGTCACACTGATAAATATTTGAAAACATAAAACAAATGCTGCTAAAAACAGTAAAGTCTGAATTGCTATTAAGTAAACCAAAAAGAACAAGAGACAAGAACACCTGCATACATTGCTAAAAACACAGATGCACATTCTGATTCCCCTAGTTCATTGCTTAAGCTAAGTTTACACATCCAATTAATTTGGCTATTTTTTGATAAAAATAGCCATGATTAAAGATTTTACAGGACGACTAAAAACTTAAACTATGGTTCCATACGTATAATTTGATCAAATATGGCCGGAAAGTTACCCAATTTGGCCTATATAGCCAAATTTTCATGAAAATTTTAAATTTGTCTAGCACACACACAAACATGCATACAGCAAGTCTACCAAAACCGCCCTGCACTCGCTGAAGTCAAGGATTGAAAGATCACTTGAACCTACTCTTTAGTAGCATTTCTTGACATAGAGGCTGCCTTCAATAACGTCCAACCTCTGCCTTGACATATGAGGGACAACACTTGCTCAGTGGACAAAGTCTTGCGGTTTGGGCGTAAGCCCAGCTAAGACGGAAGTAGTTCTTTTCACCAGGAATTACGAAATTCCTGATCTTATTCCCCCTAAAATCCACGGAGTAATCCTTGCATTTGGTGACAACACCAAATACTTGGGTGTCATTCTGGACAAGAAACTACTCTGGAACGACAACATAAACGAATGCATAAAAAAGGCAACCATAGGCCGCAAATGGGGTTTTTCCCCCTCCATAGTACATTGGGTATACACAGCTGTTAATCGTCCCATACTTCTCTACGGAGCACTAGTATGGTGGCCAGCACTTAGGAAACAATTAGCCCTGAACAATATCCATAAAGTGCAGAGAAGTGCGCAAATATGTATTAGCGGCTAAATACTATTTTTCACCTTCTACCACTAGACCTTGGTTATCACAACAGTCCTAGGACTACGAGAATCCGATGCCTGGAAAAGGGGTAGTCCGGGACACTCTACCATACTCGAAGAGCAAGGTTTACACCACTATATACAATATACCACTAACAACGTTCGACAAATTATACGACGTCTATATCCCAAGTCGACTCGATTGGACAACCTTCCCCACCGCAGATATAACTCCATTAACATCTACACTGATAAGCTCGACGAAAAAGTAGGAGGCGGCGTTTTCTCTCCCAACCTTGATTTGAACTTATCGTTCCGCCTTCCTGATGACTGTAGTCTGTACCAAGCAGAGGTGGTAGCCATCCAGAAAGCTGCCACCTGCCTTAGCACACTCACGGTCAAAGAAGGAAACGTATTTAAATACTCAGATAATCAAGTCGCCCTTAAAGCACTTGACTCACATACTAACAAAGCTAAAAGACTTACTGAATGTCGCTTATCTCTGAATGAGATCGCACGACATTTCAGTATAAACCTAATATGGGTGCCTGGACACCGCAACATAGAAGGAAATAAGCCTGCGGACAAACTGGCCAGAATAGGTACAACCATCGAGCTCCTTTCAGAGAAGAGCACAATAGGGATGCCTATGGCAACATACAAGCTTCACACGAAAGCTGAAACACTTCGTCTCGCTACGGATCGGTGGAAAAACCTTTCCTCCTGTGCTGTAGAGAAACTTAAGTGGCCAACAATCAACCAAAAACGTACTAACACACTTTTACGTCACAGGAGGGACCACATTTGACTTCTGGTGGTGACGCTTACGGGTGATTAGCAGACAGGCAGCATGCCTAGGCGTTACTTACATTGACTTCTGCAGAAGTAGCAGATACGAGGAAGAGGAGGAAGCGATACTACACCTTTTCTGCCATTGCCCAGCTTTGAGTAGAAGGAGGCTTAGGTCACCTCTACTACTCAACCTCTCGGAGACATCGGGGCTAGAGATCCCAACTCTTCAAAAATTTGTTCTGTCCGCACAATGGCTCAGTTCCTAGGACCCCCCTCAGTTTTAAAAGAGCAATGGGCCCAAAGTGGCCTAAGTGGCAGAGAGACTTGTCGCTCTCAGTCATCACAACCTAAACTAAACTATTAAAGATCTAAGAGTTTGCAGCAAAAGGGGTTACGTACGGATCGGAAAAATGTTTTGATATTGGCTGGGTTTGTGTCGACAATTATTTTGTAGATCTCCTTCTGGCGGATCGCGCGCAAAACCTGGCGGTAGGTATCTGGACTTGCTTGCCGTATATACATTTCGGTCCTCATCTCCGTCGAAGAGTGCATCAAGTTAAAAAGTCCTGCGGGAAGTAGCGTGTGTGAGTGGGGGCGATTGAAATGTTTCGTGGGGCAAATTACCATAATCCTCCTCGTAAATAATCGCCACTTTGGTCCAGTTCAAATACATCATCAGGTCGCGGTATGCCACGGTGAGAATGTTGTGCGATGGATATAGATTGATGGAAAACTCCTTGACGCTCATTTCCAAGTCAATGCGCACCTCAATGTGTGGAATGTCATAGGCCTCGCAAATGGATTGCACATGGCCAGCCAGGAGCGAATCCGTGGGGCCGAAAATAGCCTGCACGCCAGCCTCCAACTGGCGACAGACCTTCTTTGTTGTGCGAAACGAGTCGTCGCGCGGGACATACTCAATGTCGTAGACCAGTTGAGTGTTTGGCAACAGAGACTTCTCCTTGTTGATGCGGTAGATGGCATATTTAAATGCCGATTCGAGGCTGCTCTCGCGTTCGTCTTCTGTGAAAATAGCACCTATTCGGGCAGATATTAGCATTAGCGGGCAAAATGGGGGGACGCGACTTACCTATGCGAATTACCGGGGGTAGCGCGTTTACAATCAGAGCCATTGATAGCAGCAAGTGAATCACGCATACCTTGGATGTCCTTCTGCTTAAACAGGAATCGCACTGAATCCACTCTGTTGACATGGTAGATTTTCCACTTTCCTAGGGTTCGAGGCAATCAGCATCGGCACATGTATCCACTGGGAAGGCGACTGCAGTGTGTCTCACCAGGCCACAAGCGAGTGGCATCGATTTGCTCACCCACCCTTACCCTTCGTATCGATTTGCGTTCGCTTCAATATTATTGCACTCGTGTCGCTAGCGCACATTACTCAAAGAATACCTCGACTTAATCGCGCATACAAGACTGTCCCGTGGGCCTTTTCCGATAATTAAGACCGTGCATATATATGTATATTTATGGTGTTGTGTTGGCCGGAAGACTGTTCAAATTGAGTCGGAATACAGGTCTCGTCTTGAAAATTGGTAAAGCTTCGCAGAAGCTTTTAGCTCAAGCTTTGGCAATTTGGTCACACAATTTCGTTTTGCAGCGGGATGGGGATGGGGTCAGGTGCTTAGCCCACTTGGGAAGGGTTGGGCAACAACGAATCCTCAAGCTCCGATGCAGCTTTCGAAGGACTAGTTCCTAGCAAGAAGAAGAGGAATAAAGCTTGAGATTCGCCTTTTTTCCAATTGCCCTGCTTAGACAGTTGTTTAGATAGCTAAACACAGAAAGACGAAAAATTGAGTTTATTTTAACTTTGTTCTTAGAAGAAAAAAGCTTTTAAAATGATTTTTTGAATTTCTAATAAACAGGGCAAACCCTAAAAATCCTTTTGAGATTTCTTAAAAACAGGGTAGATTTTCTAAATATTATTTTCTGAAGAATGGCGAAAGTAAACATTGTTTTTAGAAAAAACGAGAGCGTAAGTCAAATTCGCACCTGCTCGACTTCAATATACACGTTACTCATGGGAAGAAATGTTAAATGCCATTCCCATGTTCCTCAGGGGAGACAGCCGAGAAGTAACTCGGCAATTTATTATCCTATCATTATGAAAATTTTATACATGTAAGTTTTAAATTTCAGATCGATATCTTAAAAATTGTGTGAGTTATTCAAAATTTTTTATTGTGGAGGCGGTAGTGGGCGTGGCAAAAATTTGAAATAAACCTGATCTGCGTGCAGTTAATAGAAGTCTACATATCAAATTTGGTGGCTAGTCTATGAGAGCTAGGTGTTCATACTAGTGTTGTGAAAACATCGATAGCACTATCGATACTATCGATGATTGTGTCTACCATCGATTGTTGTGACCCGCTCTCATTTCTAGAAACTTCATATTGTAGTTAATTAAACTTTTCATATTTATATATTTGATTAATATTGTATTGATATTGTTAAATTAGATTGTTGGTGTTGGCGGAAGTTCGGAAGAAGGACAATGGACAAATTTTTGCATTACATTTTTTAGATAGTACTATCGGTACTAGTGGAATACTATCGATTTTCAAAATATAGATGGCGCCCACTATCGATGTTTTCACAAACTTAGTTCATACAGACAGATGGATATGGCTATATTGACTCGGCTGTTGATGCTGATCAAGATTTATATGGTCGGAAAGGTTTCCTTCTGCCTGTTACATACATTTGCATGACTTTAGTAAACCCTTTTTACTCTGCGACTAACGGGTTTAATTGCGTAGAAAATAAGATCTAAACAGAGGAAAAAAGCCTATTTAGAAAATAAGTTGCAGTAAGCTCAAAATAAGAAATAAACTTTCTCAAAAGCTTTCGCAAAAACATTGCCTTTTTTACGCCGGTTTCGAACCTAGCCAAAGCTAAAATGGGAGTACGGCTGCAGTCAGCTCTTTAAACTTAACATACTGTTAATGTACGGTTAACTGATTTACATAAAGCTTTATAAATATTTCAAGACACAATCATGATTCAACTATGTTAATATGTTACAACTAGCTAACGTTAATGGCCTCTCAGCGCACTGTACTACAGCTAGTTGTAATGCTAGTAGATGTTGTTAACTGGCCTTTTTTTGCTCATAGCTTGAGTATCGTTCATCTGATCTATATCATTCCTTCAGCAAATCGATAAATAATATTGATTACTAGATATCTCTAGAAGGTACGAACCATCTTTTATCAAAACTGAGAGATATACTTATGACAAGTCAAACGGATTTATTTGGCATTATGTCGCACTACATATCCATAATATCGGAACTGCTAAACATTATTTTCAAAAATTTTATAGCATTTCCACTCTCCCATTTGCTAGTTCTAGTAACTTAATGGCTAAAATGGCTACACTGAATGGACACTTTCCCTGCAGGGTTGATGCGAAAGGCTTATTTATTTATTTATTTATTTAGAGTTGACAAAAAAAAGGCTGTCAACGAAAATGTATATACGTTACAAAAATTTTAATGAGCTAATGAAGCCTATCAAAGAAAATCTAATAAAATTACAAAATAAACTAATAACGACTCCGACACGGTATGGGTATTTTATTTGCCCGTCCGGCCAGCTATGGGCTGGATCGGCTATCACAGCCGATTGTAGTCAGAGACGTTATTAGAGCTAACAAAAACTTTAATAATATAGAGATCGAGAAAAGGGAGAGAGAGAAAAAACCAAAACCTATAGTTATGTAGGAGCAAAGGAAAAAATAAGATAATATAATAAATTAAACTAAAACAGAGATAGAGAGAAAGAGAGAAAACTATCTAAACGAAAACTTTAAAAATAAAAAATGTATACGTAAAACTTAAAACTAAATAACCGGAAAATCTCTGACCCGGTGGGGGAGGATTTTTTAGTCCGACAATCTATGCCCCTACTCACAGCTGGGAGTGGTCAGAGATTTCCCCGGAGATAATTATAGAGAGACGTTTTTAGAGAGAAGAGAGGGAGATCTGTTGAGAGCAGGTGATAGAGATCATTGTAATTTTGACATAAGACCCGAAAGCGATTGTGCTGGGCATAATCAGTTGTGCATCTGGGTAAGATTAAAGGTAAATAGTTTCTAGTTGGCCTAGAAGGAACGGAAAAGTTAAGGCGACCTAAGAGTTCGGTAGAGTCTACATCACTAATGATTAGCTTATGAAGAAAAGAAACGCCTAGGACTGTTCTACGATTAGCTAACGAAGGAAGGTTAATAAGCAAGAGTCTACTCCACGAAGAGCAAAAAGCAAAAATTGCTTTTGTACTGATTCAATACGATCGATATGCTTTTTATATTGCGGACACCAGACGGACGAGCAGTATTCAAGTACAGGATGGACTAGAGCACTGTACAGGAGCTTTGTGGTGTATGGATCATTAAATTCCTTCGACCAACGTTTAATGAATCCAAGTACACCATTCGCCCTATTAACAATAGAGGAGATATGAGGATTGAAACTCAATTTGGGGTCAAAAAGAATTCCAAGATCAACGACTGTAGACATTCGTTCCAAGGGTTCATTGCCAATCGTATAAATAGCCAGCGAAGGTTTGCAACGATGGAAAGTCATAAACATGCACTTGGAGCAATTAAGGTATAAATGATTAACCAAGCACCAAGACTGCGAGGAGTTTAAATCATCTTGCAATCTAATGGAATGTGTCGGGTCATTGAAAGATAAAATAAGTTTAACGTCATCAGCATACATAAGTATCCGAGAATAAGATAGTATTGTGGGTAGGTCATTTATAAAAAGAGTAAAAAACAAAGGACCAAGGTGACTACCTTGCGGTACACCGGACGTTACAGAGACGGGCTTTGAAGTGTCTGAACTTAATATAACTTTCTGCGTTCTATATTTTAAATAGGACGAAATCCAGAGCAGAAAAGAGCCGGGAAATCCTAACCGATCAAGCTTTTAGAGGAGAAGATCATGGTTTACAGACTCAAAAGCCTTACTAAAGTCGGTGTAAATGACATCGGTTTGCTTTTTCTTAAGGAACCCATCATTAACCAATGAAGTAAATTCAAGCAAATTGGTCATAGTTGACCGACGCTTAATAAACCCATGCTGGAAAGGTGATAAAATCGATTTGCAATAATGCTGCAAGGTGGAGGTTATAATCTCTTCAAATAATTTAGGAATAGCGGAGAGCTTAGCTACACTAAGAAAAAATTTTGTTTTTGTTTTTTTATAGGCAAGGGGGGTGAGGGCAACTTAACTTTGAGAGAGTAGCGTTGGAGTCGCTCTCGCAGAGAGTGAGGGCGAGCAGAATGAGAGCGCAGAGTGTGAGAGCGCATGCGCAGTTTGTTGTTGTGCGATGCGTACGAAAGGCAACTGCGTTTATTTATAAGTGTGATTTCGTCGCGTCTTCTAGCTTACGAATGTTAGCTGAGCTCGTTAAGCTGCCCGTCGCCTGTGTGTGTTTCAGTCTTTCGAGGTACCGAGTTCAAGTCCCAGAAAAGTAAGTAAAAAAAAAAAATATCTATGTGGTTATCTCAAAATCAATCACAACTTAAAACAAAGTTTGGTGGGTGGGTGGGGGTGGTGGTGTTTGGGGTTGGTGTGGTTGATAATGGTGAGTGGAACGGGGGAGGTAGACGAGACGGACCACCACGACGTCGGTCGGGTCGGGTCGGTCGCGTCTCTCCCACCCCCCACCCACCCCAAATATTCTTTTTTAATTTTTTTATTTGAGAATTATTCGTTCTTGGATCAAGTACTGAAACTCTTGAATCAATAATTATTCATACTTGGATCAAGAGCTGAAACTCTTGAATCAGGAATGTCGGGATGAAAAATTCACTCTTGAATCAAGGATTTCGCTCTTGGATCAAGAATTTTCACTCTCACCGTACTTTTGAGAACGAATGCTCTTGATTCAAGAGCGAAATTCTCTATTTTTTCTCTGAGTGTATGACTCTGTAATTGGAAATATCAGATTTTCCACCTTTTTTATGAAGAGGAATGATATAGGACTCTTTCCAAAGAGTTGGAAAGACTGAAGAATCGAGTGATAGATTGAAAATCTTAAGCAAAGGTTTGCATAAGGAACTACAGCACTCTTTGAGAACACAACTACGAATGTTGTCAGGGCCAGGGGAGTATGAGGATTTTAGAGATTTTAAATGCGAAAGTAGGGAGCTTTCACTTATTGAGGGAACACTAATCGAGTTAGAAGAAGGAATGGTATAAGGATAAGAAGTGTTAGTAAAGTGGATAGAGGAATACGTTGATTGAAAAAAGTCTGCGAATAGGTCGACGGCAGCGGAATCATTGCCAGCCTTTTGGTCACCCAGAAAAAAAAAGAAGGTAGTGATGATGGTTGTACTCTCATTTGACAATTATAGGCTGACCGCCATACCTTGTTTAGTTGTATCAGGATTAAAAGAAATAAGACATTCAGCGAAGACGAAACTGAGCCCATACTAAACCGTACCGTAAAACCGAACTACAAGATGATAACCGCTCTACTTTTGTTCCACAAAACTCGAATTCGGTACTAAATTTTGCCTGGCCAGTGTAATTCATTGGTCATTCATTTGAATATGTGTGTACGCTCCCACATGTTACGTGTGTTTGCGTGCGGTGTCCGTTTTGGTATTTGGTTCAAGTTCAAAATAATGATTATTTGTCGACATCGACAGCGTCAGTCTAGAATGACCGTTCTGCGAGTGAAAATGGGTGAGAATGTTAAAGTGGTGGTGCGTTGTCGCCCAATGAATCAGAAAGAAATTGATGGTAAATGTGAAGTAAGTTCCTGCAAAATGGTTAAGAGTACAATTCTCGTATATGAATAGTGCACAAGAAGACCTTAGCCCCTTAGACTCCTGGAGACTTTAGCCCAACAGCTAAAGCGCATCAGAAATACATATTTGTATAATCAAGTATCGATTTCTGCACAACGACCTGAGTTTTCGTTGAAATCGACTGACCGACCAAGTATGCGTCCCTATTATTAAGCATTTGCATTTTCAAAGCAGCTCTATCTTAGTAAGCTTTCGCCTTCCAAAGTGCGGACGATCAGTCAAATATGAGATAGCACAGCTAAAGATGCTTGATACTTTCGAAAGCAACATGGAGATTAGCCCTCGTAAAATCATGAAATAGCAAGAAATGTCGCTGTAGTTAAGTGCCCCGACTCCAAAATACCCTTTGCCCTTGTGCAGCAGGCGCATCGAGGCTGCCGGTGCACAATTGTTTCGTGTATAGCTTCTGTGTTTTTTGTCCCATCTTATTGTGCTTGTATAAATCAAAAACTAAATAAGGCGACCCTGAGGTGCGGGGCCAAATATCCATAAATCAGTAGGATGGAGTCCCTTGAGTATTCGTCGACGATGGGGACTAGTACTTCAGTAACTTTAATACAGAGCCGTACTGAAATGTGTAACCAATATGTGTTTGAAGCCTTTTTATACAAAAATTATTATTCACCCGAGTTACTTGAAACTCTGTTTGTAAAGCTAAGCTAAGCTAAAGCTAAAGTCCCACAGGAAAATAATTTGTCCAGTTTTTGATGAAAAAATTTCTTAAAAACTTGACTTGCTAGAGAAATTTTGAAAATTGACTTGTATTTAGCTTGTAAACCTCCTTCGAATGGTATCAATCTCATTTCCCGGCCCGAGTGCATCCAATATTTGTAGAACTGTGTTATTCAAATGGAATCTTCATCTAAAGTACTTTTTATTACACTCTTTACCAAAGGTACACAGAGTATATTAAGTTTGTGCAAAAAAGTATGTAACGGGGAGAATAATTTCCGACCCTATAATGAATATACATATGTTTGACTGGGTCAATTCTCGGAATCGGAATCTACGACGATTTCTAAGAAGGTTTGCCCAAGAAACCTTGGGTCTAAAATCGAAATCGAGCTTCCCGTTTTTAAAGGGAAACATTTCGTATATTATAATTTTTTTAAATATGCTAAAATTAAGATAAACAAGAAAGCAAAGCTAACTTCGTCTGTGTCGAAGTTTTAATACACTTGAAAAAGCTCGCTTCAACACTTATCGAGTTCGACCAAATTTCGCAGATCAGCTTGAAAACATATCGACCCCTGTGCGCGAAAACATCGTATGTACCATTTTCTACGAAATTGACATTTTGATGCAAATTAGTTATAAATCCACTAACTCATCACCTGGTAACATTATATATCGATAATCTCTACGGTTACGGAGATACATCAAAATCTATTTTATCGTATGTATGTGCCAATGTTGGGTTTTTTTCTTGTGGGCGAAATGATCGTATGTGCCACACAAAACAAATTGTCTGCCGGCTTATTGCAGCGATGTGAAGTGGCTATATGTACTAGGATGCCAGTTGATTCCGAGCATAGCACAATTGAATCTTTTGTGTGAAATCGTACCATTTGGGCACGTAGTGAATGGTCCACCATTATTCGTAGCTCACGAACCAACCCATCGGGCTACGACTGCATCGAAATGGGGCATATCGTTTTTGAAAACTGGAATTTTACTTACCAGTAAAATTAAATTGAACATAAATTCGCAGCGTGTCGCCACATTTCAGAACAATGCTGGTTCAATTGAATTAAAATATGGTTATTTCGATAGTTCTCAGAAAAAGACTAAAACCAAACTAAATTTTCCCGATTAGATAAAATCATTGTATCATAATACTTTAGGTATTTCGACCAAAAAATGTATTTTTGTTTAGAAAATTGATTCCACCAAAATATCATAATTAATATTTAAATCTGCAACATTCGTCACATATAAAAAACTCGTATGTTGAAAGCGACGAAGAGGACTAATCTATTTACGTACTTTGTTAAAATAAAACATTGTTAAAATTATATTTTGTTTACCCTTGTAGAGGGAATATTAAAATTGTCCAGAAGTTTGTAACGCATAGAAGGAAGCATCTCCGACCACATAAAGAATACATTCTTTATCGGCATGACGAGCTGAGTTGATATAGCCATGTCCGTCTGTCCGTCTGTTTCTGTGCTATCTCCTCCGTCAGTCTTAAAGCTAGAAAAACTTTTTTGTCTTCAAATATGGCCAACCCTATATTCTGTGTACATTTGGTACATAGTATAAAAATGGTACTGCTGTAGTGAAGATGCATTAATTGTTGACTTGACTGCAGTTTATCCTGGCCCTAAAGGGTAACAGCACTCAGAAATAATCTAAGTTTAAAACTGTCAAACAAATATGTAAACATTTATGTGATGTGAAAAACTATATTTAAATTTCCCAACAAACTTTAGCAAAGTATACTTTTCGGGGCATTAATGTTGAATCAATCGATTTTCTGTTAACACACCTAAGAAGTATACTAGATTGTCGAAGTGTGCTTAGATATCCGCGAATAACTTCGTCATCAGGTAATCAAATTCATCAAGAGAACATTTGTTCGACGGAGAATTAAATGGGCTCTTATAATAAACTTCAAGGAAAAATCGCATAGTATAAAATAGTTAAACCAGTGGTGGCCAAAGTAGGAATTTATAAAAAAATAGTATAATATACCAGATCGCGTTAAATCTCTAAAACCTTTGAATATAATATATATGTAAGAATCTTCTCGTCGCTATCAGAACTAGCAAAGTTACATAAAATCAGATGGTCCATTCGCGAGTTATTTTAAGTTAAGAAAGCAAAATGAGCAATTAACGGTTTTTGGGCCATAACTTCAGATTTTGGGGGTCCCCGAGGAAAACCAAGTATGAGGAAGTGCTTTACGCGAGCAGCTCTACAACGTACGCTATGCCAATACCCAGGTTATTTCGCACTGTAGCACTGGTTGAGAGTTTAATTAAATAAGTTGATTATTTTTGGATATTTGAAATTTGGTAGCGATGTTGCCAGCGACCGCAGCGAAATATAGAAAAAATGCTCTCCTGTAAAGTTTGGTTTTTGGCACATACGACATTTCGCGCACAGTGGTCGTTGTATTCTTGATCAGCATGACGAGCTGAGACGATTGAGCTTTGTCCGTCAGTTTCTACACGAACTAGTCCCTCAGTTCTAAAGCTATCGTGCTGAAATTTGGCACAGAGTCTTCTTTTGACTGTCGGATGACTTCTTCTTGTAGCTGCCTTAGGAACGATCGGTAGAAAAATGGGTTTCAGTGAGAAAAACTTTTAGTTTTTAATGTCCTTAAACTCGGCCATTATTAATATTATATGTTTTCAAACTGATCTGCAAGATTTGGCCGAAATCGCTAACCATTGGAGCGAGCTTTTTCAAGTGTATAAAAATTTCGACACAGACGAATTTAAATTTCCACATGGTTCTTAAGTCCGAAACAAATCTGGTCATTATGTCCGAATTATATGCAGACTTATCGCCCATATCATATCTGAGTGATTTTGTGTAGCTCAACGGGTAGATGTTGTTGTGGTAACGGTTGGGAAGTTTCTTATTGAAGTTGTAACTGTTCACTTCCCATTAACCGGGGTTGGCAGTCCTTGGGCAGTGTGCTGGACACTGCGTCAGTTCCGGGACGAAGACCCGATTGCCGTGGGAACCGCATTCGGACTCGGCGTTAAACAGTAGGTCCTTTTCTCTTTTGCGAAAAATTATAAGCACACACGCCAAGATATTGAGATAGAAGCTTAGTTAACCCTTTGGGGGCTGTAAAGCCAAAATTTTATATTCAGGTCACCATTTCGCTATATCTTGAAAACTGAGGGTGATATGCCAAAACTGGTTTGGAATCAGGTGGACCCAATTTCTATGAAAATGTGGATGACATGGATGGAGGTTAATTGATATTGCGTTGTGTAATTAAACTAATTCCAAAACAAGGACGAAAGTCGGTCAAGCTCGACTATAATATACTCTGTACCTTCTTTTGGTCATAACTTGAGTATCGTCTATCCGATCTTTATCATTCCTTCGACAAACCGATTAATAATCTTGATTACTCGAAGGTACAAACCATTTATATACTCTCTTAGTTCTCTCTTAGCTCTCTCTTAGTTCTTACGGACAGACGGACGGACAGACGGACGGACAGACGGACGGACGGACAGGGCTATATTGACTCGGCTGTTGATGCTGATCAAGAATAGAATATCTGAAATATATAATAGTAGTAGTAGTAGTAGTAGTAGTAGTTCTTCTTTATTTGATTTTTAAAATTTTTGTTTTAAAAGTTTTGATTTGTTAACAATATACTATCTTATAAAGAAGGTGAATTTTACGTACATACACATAAATAAATTATACTAAATTGGAAACATACATTTTTTAATTTGATTGAAAAGGCCTTTACAAGTTTTCGTAAAGAATTTTTTTTCGGTAGCGGGTTGCATCTATCAAAAATTTCGCCAGCCTGATCCGTTTAATACCATTTTCATCTCCATTTCATTAAGCACGGATATTCCCCATATATTGATTCGGAGCTCTTTTAATATTGGACAGGTTGCACAGAAATGAGCCACGTCTTCCCTCTCCCGTAAATTGCAAACAGTGTACAATTCAACTACATTCTGATGGTGGGGAATATAATTTAATGCCAGCATCTCCGTCCGAGCTTTAAACATACCTACATATATGTACTTTATAGGGTCGGAAATGATTCCTTCACCCTGTTACATACTTTTGCACAAACTTAACATACTCTGTGTAGCAAGTAACAAGTATGTAAGGATGCTGAGATGATTTTCTTCTCATTGTTTTTTGTGAATACCAGAAATATTGTCAAACAAGAAAAACTAAATGAAATGTGTTCTTTGAAAAGATCATCTTTAAAGATTTGGAAAGGTTTCAAATACCGCAAAATACCAAAACTTCTTTAAAAGTGATTTCATCACTCTCTTCCTTTGAAACTGGAAACTGGGGCAGCTTGTAAAGCGTACACTTAGCACAGCTCGTACCTGCACCACTAACCTTAAGGTAATTTCACCGATCTCATTTTCATCGAACGCTTTTACTACAGAGTATTGTTGAAATTGCCGAGTATGCTGTCTCCGTTCTGAATCCCTTGGCCCGTAATGCCCCCAAAAAAGTGTTCACATTCGATAGCGTCTATGACATGATCTCGAGCACAGAGACAGTCTACAACGACATGTGCTATTCGCTAGTTGAAAGCACCTTGGAGGGCTACAATGGCACAATATTTGCCTATGGACAGACCGGTTGTGGGAAAACACACACGATGCAGGTAAGCGACTGCAAGGCAAAAGCGAGAGCATAACAACCGCGTCCCATTGCAGGGTGAACCGGGAAACTCCAACGATGGCATAATACCCAAATGCTTCGATCACATCTTCGAAAGCATAGCCATGGCCAGCAGCGTTAGGTACTTGGCTTTGGTTAGCTACTTGGAGATCTACAACGAAAACATTCGCGATCTGTTGAGTGCGGACGATGCGGCGAGTACGGCCAGCCACCCACTCAAGGAAGTGCCCGGCCTGGGAGTGACTGTGCCAACGCTGACCACCCAAGCCGTGGTCAATGCAAAGCAATGCTACAATTGGCTAAGTGTGGGCAACAGGAATCGCGTCACAGCCGCCACGCTGATGAATGAGAAGAGCTCGCGCTCGCACACAATATTCACCATCAGCCTGGAGCAATTCCAGGGCCCCTTCACATCATCGACGCCCACTCCACGCGAAGGTATCATGGGAGGAATTCGGCGGGGAAAGCTGAACTTGGTCGATCTGGCGGGCTCCGAGAGGCAGCGCAAGACAGGAGCTTTCGGCGATAGGCTTAAAGAGGCAGCGAAGATCAATTTGTCCCTTTCCGCTTTGGGTAATGTTATTTCTTCGCTGGTTGATGGCAAGACCAAGCACGTACCGTACAGGGACTCTAAGCTCACGCGGCTTCTCCAGGTAGGTTGCTCGCGTTCTTTTTTCCATTATTAATACAGATGCAGCGCACTTCACGTTTCCTTCCCACAGGACTCTCTGGGTGGCAACACGAAAACCCTTATGATATCCTGTATCTCGCCAGCAGATTCAAACTACGACGAGACATTGTCGACATTGCGCTACGCGAGCAGAGCTAAGAACATCTCGAACAAGCCCCAAATCAACGAAGACCCAAAAGATGCCCAGCTAAGGCAATATCAATGCGAGATACTGAAATTGAAGCGAATGCTCGAGGATACCCAACAAGTGACAGAAATCTCCAGGAGCTTAGAAGTCGACAGTGCGGAAAGGCAGAACCCAGAAGAAGCAGAAGCTGAACGATCCGGCGGGGAGGAGCTTCAACTACAGGCACGAACTCGCATCGATCTCATCAAGCAAGCTCTGATTGGAGGAGAACGTGCCCACGATCTGCAACTAAAGGAACGGCATAGGGTACGCAAAATGGAAGCCCAACGGCATCTCAGCGCCCTAGCGCACGCCTTGAGCCGCGTTGAAAGCGACGATCGCGACCTTCTGCAAGGCCACTATGCCAGCATTTCGCAGGAGATAACCACCAAGAACGAGCACATCAAGATGTGCAGGCAGAAGATTAAGATGCTCGAGCGAGAAGTGTCTGACTTGAACTCCGAGTTCCAGTTGGATCGTGAAGACTATTTGGACGAAATTCGACATCTCGGCAGGAACATCAAATTTTATCAGCAGCTGTTAGCTAGAGTTCAGCCCGTTTTACGGAAAAATGGGAAAAATTGGTATGCAATAAAATGTCCCTTTACATTTTAGTAAGGTGTCTAACTGATGATCCACTTAGGAATCCGGATATCATATTACAAAGTTCCACTTGGAACGATGACCTAAAAACCTGGAGAATTCCCGATAGTGACACCTTCAAACTGCCGCCGGCCAACCTGAGCAGCGCATTTCCGACCACCTCTGGCCGGGAGCGAAGGGAGGATACGGTCGGGCGCAAGAGATGCGAAACAGCCGAGTCAGATGAAGGGCGACAGGTAGCCATTGTTAGCTAAGCTTTTCAGTTCATTCTAGTTGTATTCTACTTAGGGATCCGACACGGAGGTTCAAGCTGAAACGTATAAGGTGGATATATTGCAGAATTACTTCCGTCGTAATCGTCAAAAAAACAAGGACTACACTCAGCGAACTCAGCGTACTAGAAGTTCCCAAGTGTTCAAAGGTACGAATAATAAATCACAAGCGTCGAAAACTTTTGATAGTGTCAGAATGCGATCTGTCAGAGGACAAAGTTTATAGCTTTTGGCATTAAAGTTCGGTTCCGGTTTGAAACATAAGTTTTGGTTAAAGGTTCTGTTTTGGTTTTTATTTATTTTGGTACTCGGTTTCGTGTTGGTATCTGGATTTTAATTTCCGTAAAACTGGTAGAATTTAAATAGCTGTCATTGTTTTTGCGACCATCCGATTTCTTATTTCTCTGTTTCCGTTTACGATTTCGATCAAATCATTCGGAATCGAAAATGTTAAATGTTCCCGCTACCAAAAACCGACCGAGTTATGCGGGCTTCAAAACCCCATTAATATTCACTCGACCCTCTTAATGGCGAAACGTTTTGGCTGAATTCGTTATTCGTTTCTTAGGAACAACAACTCTTGTCTCTTCCGATCAATCGAGTTCGGAAATGACAACAGGGCAGATAGTAAACTTTAAACTAGATAATAAACGTTTTACGCTTACTTGGAAAGCTGGAATAGCAATAGCGAATATTTTTATGCGTTGAAAACTTCTGGGAAAAAATTATAATACCCTTAGCAAGGGTATTCAGGGTTTTCAAGGTTGCAACTCGGTTCAGATCCAGTTCTGTTATGGACCAAAAAGTATTAAAAAGACATTTTTGACATATAATCGAGAGTCAATTTACGAGATGCTCGAATTTCTACTACTGGGCGAACCTAGTCTTTTTATTAAATCAATAAACTAATAAAAAACGAGAAGGCCAAGCTAACTTCGTCTGTGCCGAAGTTCTTATACCCTTGAAAATGCTGTTTTTCAAATGACAGAGTTTAAGAACGCTTACATAAAAATCAAAAACTTTTGCAGCTAAAACTCATTTCCGTCAGATGAAAATCTGATTTCAACCAAATTTCGAGAATCTTTTTGAAAACATATCAAATTAACAATCGCCAAGTTTAAGAACGAAAAAATTGAAAACAAAAAGTTTTTCTCACGAAGACTCATTTTTCGACCGATCAGTCCTATGGCAGCCTTAAGATATAGTCATCCGATTTCGACCAAATTATTCAAATTAGTTTGAAATCGTTTAATATTAATAATCACCGACCTTAAGAACGATTTACTTGAAAACAATAAAATTTTTTTCAGTAATATCCATTTTCCGACCGATCGGTCCTATCGCAACTATAAGATATAGTCATCAGATTTTGACCAAAGTTTGCAAATCTGTTTGAAAGCATATAATATTAATAATGGACGAGCTTGAGGATGCTAACATTGAAACTAAAAAAGTTTTTCTCAGTAAGACCCATTTTCCGACTGATCGGTCCTATGGCAGCTATATGTTATGGTCATCCGATTTGGACCAAAATTTGCAAATCTGTTTGAAAGCCTATAATATTAACTCTGGCCGAGTTTTATGACGCTAGCATTGAAAACAAAAAAGTTTTTTTTCACTAAGACCCATTTTT
Organism: Lordiphosa magnipectinata; assembly: GCA_037044535.1. NCBI lineage: Eukaryota > Metazoa > Arthropoda > Insecta > Diptera > Drosophilidae > Lordiphosa > Lordiphosa magnipectinata. Next base: position 27,591 of record JBAMBO010004353.1, read on the forward strand.
TGACCGATCGGTCCTATGGCAGCTATATGTTATAGTCATCCGATTTTGACCAAAATTTGCAAATCTGTTTGAAAGCATATAATATTAACTATGACCGAGTTTTATGACGCTAGCATTGAAAACAAAAAAGTTTTTTCACTAAGACCCATTTTTTGACCGATGGTTCCTATGGCAGCTATAAGATATAGTCATCCGATCCGGTCGTTTCCGACATATTCGCAGCGTGCAGTAAAAAGAAGACTCAGTGCAAAATATCAGCTCGATAGCTATAAAACTGAGAGACTAGTTTGCGTAGAAACAGACAGCCGGACGGACAAGGCTCAATCGATTCAGCTCGATGCCCTGATCAAGAATATATATAGTTTATGGGGTCGGAAATAAATATTTCGATGCGTTGCAAACTTCTGGGCAAAATTATAATACCCTTTGCAAGGGTATAAAAATAGAGGAAAGCTAACTTCGGCTCGACCGAAGTTTATATACCCTTGTAGCTTGATGGCGCCACTACTTTAAGCATTTGCTTGCCTGCTATACGTTTTACGATATATTTATCCAATTTTGGCCGAACTCTCCAAAATTGTGTGGGAACTGATAATGTTAAAAACTGGAAGGTATAAAGACGCTACCATTGAAAACAAAAAAGTTTTTCTCATTAGAACAACTTTTTCGACCGATCGCAGCTGTATGATATAGTCATCCGATTTGGATTAAACTAAGACATATCTTTTGTAGTTGGCCGATTTTCATATAATTTGGTGGAATTATATGAAAGCATAGAAAACTGATAAATAATATTATATTATATAATATAATAAAACTGATATAATAAAATGATATTTTTATACCCTTGTAGAGGTATATTAAAATTGTCGAAATGTTTGTAACGCATAGAAGGAAGCATCTCCGATCACATAAAGTATATATATTCTTGATCAGCATGACGAGCTGAGTTGATATAGCCATGTCCGTCTGTCCGTCCGTCTGTTTCTATGCTATCTCCTCCGTCAGTTTTGAAGCTATCTTAACCAAACTGTGCTCGAAGTCTTTTGGTACAAATACGCTGCACATTTGTCGGAACCGGCCGGATCTGATGACTATAGCATATAGCTGCCATAGGAACGATCTGTCGAAAAGTAGTTTTAGTGAGAAAAACTTTTTTGTCTTTAAAGCAAACGTCACCAAACCTCGTACTTATCAGTTTTCTATGCTTTTACACCATTCCACCAAGTTTGATGAAAATCGGACAACTATATAGTATAGCTTCCATACAAAAGTTAGTTCAGAGAAAAAATCTTAGTAGGAAAAACGTTTTTGTTTACAATGCTATCGCTCCCAAGCTTGTTACTGATCAGTATAATATGCTACCACACAATTCTGCCAAGTTTGATTAAAATCGGATGACTATAGCATATAGCTGCCATAGGAACGATCGTTCGAAAAAGTAGTTCTAGTGAGAAAAACTTTTTTGTTTTCAATGGTAGCGTCTTTTTACCTTCCAGTTGTTAATATTATCAGTTTCCACACAATTTATGGGGAGTTTGGTCCAAATCGGATGAATATATCTTATAGCTGCCATTTAACAAACTGGCAAGCAAATGGTCAAACTAATCGAGCCATCTATTGCGAAGTTTGGGAAATAACTCAGCTAAGCATGTTTGACGAAAATCATTTAAAACATTAATTTATAAAAATTATACAAGCTACAAAGGTATATAAACTTCGGTAGAGCCGAAGTTAGCTTTCTCCTATTTTTAAAAGTTTATATTAACCTGCGAATATCAATATGAACTTGAATTTTTTTTTCTCTGTGCAGGCCCGGCGGAAATATTTCAAGTAAATGTAAAATTTGACGGACTGGCAGACGGACATGGCTATATCGACAAACCGATCACTTAAAACTTTTGTAATTTTCCTTCCCCTTGCACTCCACCAACACGAGTAATAGTTATCCTAAAACGATATAATAATTAAATTTAACGTGTTCTTTACTCAAAGCAGGGCTGCAAATCCAAAAAATTATTCGGAACCTCCGGTTTGCAGGTTCGAACCAAAATTTACCAACGGTTTAGGTTCGGAAATTTGAGGTTCGAGGTTTTTGGGCTTTGGTTTTGGTTCGAACCTTGGTTTGTGGTACGTTTTACCCAATATATACAAAATTACAATACAATAGGTATACACCAGGCGCATAAATACATTGTAAGACTGTAAGACGTAGATTATAATGACTTGATATTGGCGCTCGTTTGATGGATATGGACTTCCTTCATTGCTAGTGTATAAATCTTTCTCGTATACACTTTAATCAGTCTGTTACTCACAAAAATGGGCATCGATTGGTGTTTATTCGCCACACTTCGAACTTTTTTTCACAATGTGATCAAAATGCCTTTGTCTTTGTTGTTCTTTTTTGAAGGTTTCGCATTAAATTTTCTGCATGCCCACCGGTCATATTTAGTTTGCATTCGTGACATTGTGATTTATCAGTCCTTACATTGTATGTAAATTTCGTAAATATTTAATTTGTCGTCATTGCTTCAAACCTTCTCAGTCAAAATTTCTCAAACGAAATGAAATGCGCGTTTTTACTGTTTTGACTTGTGTGTTTTCTGTCTCTTTCTGTTTCGATTCTTCTTTGCACCCAATTTTTGACGCGTGGATAGTGTTGCCAATTTAGCTATTTTTCCCACCAAATATCGTCTATTAAAAATGCAAAAACTTAACAGAGATTAATTTAAAATAGCTAAACAATCTCTAATAACTAGCAAAAATTTCAGGTTCCGGCAAAACTGAATAGATTGCGGCTTTCGAGCTAACAAAACAGATATATCTGGTGGGAAAAATAACTAATTTGGCAACGCTGCTTGTGGCACACACTTCTGTTTGTATTCGGCTGACATGTTTCTGCAGTAGCATGCACCGGGTTGGTTAGATTGGCGCATATGTATATGTATAAGATGAAAAATAAAACGTTCAATATATTGTGCAGTGTACATAGGAGTTTACATTGAATTTGTAGTATATTACAAATTAATATCTCTGACTGGAATTATTGAGGTCTATGTGAATGTAATATAAATTACGCATAGGTATGAATGTATACATGTGTACATATGTAGGCAAAGAACCCTGCAGAGAAATTGTCAACTAACTTAAGTACTACATACAGCATACATAGCACTACATAGCACTCTTTGATTCTTCACGTATTTAAATAGTTTTACATTTGTACAATATGTAGGTATATATGTTAATAACCATTGGAAGTGCGAAATGAAGTAAGTAACAAATCGAAAACATTTATTTTTTGAACCGAACCAAAAGCTTGGGTTCCGAACGGGTTCGGGTTCATCAACTTTCGTTCTCGTGGTTCGGTTCAGGGTTTGGTTCACAGTTAAACAAAAGCCGGAATTTCGGGTTCGAACCGGTTCGGTTCAAAACCGGTTTGCAGCCCTGACTCAAAGTACTCGTGAATTTGTTTTCGATTTAAATCGATTCGTTAAAATTATACAGATGTTTCTCAAAATTGGAAAAAAACGATACATCGATTATAGAATCGATTTTATTGTCAGCTCTACTGTATACTTTTGGTACAGAGTACAATATATAATGTATAATAAATGCGATCTATTACACTAGTTTTCAAAAAAAAAAAGTTAAATGACCCATTTCTACTGAAACTTTAAGCGTAGTTTAGATTAGTGATCCCAAAAATCGACTTCAAACATTTTTTCATGGCAACGTTTTTTAAATATGAATTTTTTGCTTTTTTTCGGTAGGTGCACTTACATTTTATGCCATAAATCAATTCATAATTGTCAGATGGTGTCAAGCAAGATATGGATCGAAAGGTCATTAAATTGTCAATAATAACGTAGAACATTGCTTTCAAATCGGCTTAGAAGTTTGAATAATATGATAAAAATATTTCAAAAAAATTGGTTTTTTGCTCGAATATGCAAGAAATTTCATTTGTAATCGCCTAAGAAAAATATAGAAAAATCCAAAAAAAATTTTTTTATTCTTTTGACTTAAGAATCGCACTTCTACAAGAATAATAAGGAACTGTTGAAGAAAATCTATAAATAAATATTGTAGCTGGATCAATTTAAGTGAAGGAACTAACAGTCAAATTTGAGTATTTTAAGTGTTTCGTAAATTTTTTTTCTATTTTCTTCGTCTTTTGATCAATATTAGAATTGGGCGAATAGCCAGATCAGAAAAAAAATTTCAGAACAGAACAAAAGTCGAAACAACTGAAAATGTATTTCTCTAAAATACCACTTTTTTCAGCACTCAATTGCTCACAGCTCCTGTATTTATTTATAGATGTTGTTCATCGATATCTTATTTTCTTCGAAGAAGTGCGGTTCTTAAATTAAAAAAATATAAATAGTTTTTTTGAATTTTAAAATATTTTCCCAGGCGTTTGGAAACGAAGTTTATTGCGCTTTCGAGCGAAAAATCGATTTTCTTAAAATATTTTTTATTATTGTATTCAAACTACTTAACCGATTTGAAAATAGTGTTCTGTGCGATTATTGACCATTCAATTACCTTTCGATTCATTTCTTGCTTGGCTCTATTTGACTATTATAAAGTGAGATGTGACTTAAAATGTAAGTGCACCTACCGAGAAAATGGAAAAAATTCATATTTAAAAAACGTTGCCATGAAAAAGTTTTTGAAATCGATTTTTGAGATCACCAATCCAAACTACATTTAAAAATAGTTTCAGTAGAAATGGGTCTTTTGGACTGTAAAGTGAATCACGGTACAATCATCTTAAAAATCCATCTAGTAGTAGTAGTTTGTTTTGTTCTAAAAATTTTCAGAACATTCGGTTGACATTGGCCATAGTTTGCCGTCAGTCATATGTACATGTTAAGGTCATGTTAAGGTATTATTTTAATTTGGTTGAATTTTGTATTTTATTTATTTAGTTTTACAAAAATTCTGTGGTAATTTGCTGTCTATATCTAATCGAAAATATAACTAGCCAGTGTGGTCCAACACCGCCCATTCAAAATATCAATTACTACTGCTGTGTTCAGCGAAGATTGTAGCCAATATACAAAACGTATTTCTGCCAGGATTTCTTTTTTTCGTGCATATTGCAAAGCGAGCATTCATTCAGGATACCATCTGTATATGGCTTGAAGTTCAGTGCCGTCAAATTACATCGGGAGCGGAATATTTGCTAGATTACTTTTAGTTTATAGCGGTCATTAAAATAGTTTCTTTCTCATAGAGAGAAATTAAGTTGTTTGTACAACCCCCAGCTAATGCTTCTCTAGGCCTGTTCAAAACATTTTTCTCGAGTGCCTTCAGCTATGCGCTCCAGTATATTTTTGTGTGCCGCCGTCCATGATCGATGGTTTCGGAGATCTAGGGGGACGCACTAAAGCATTGAGCTTCATTTGCTAATAGCAGCCCCGCCGTTTTATTCACCAGTCTTGTTGCTGTTTTTACCCTCACCTGCCTCATGTATGCAAAATGCGTGCCCAAGGTGTAGCTGTATAGCACGGGTAATCCAGTCTCAATGTGTATTGCATAGTTTAGAGTGTTTCGTGGCAGCTGGAATATTTTCTTGATAAAAAAAACGCAACAACTTCTCAACATCTTTATATCGGAAAATTCCCCAAACCTGTGAGGCGTAGCATATATGCTATACTATAGTACGGAGCGAGCGGTTACTTCATACATCTTATATTTGACGTTCGGTAGTACATTGTTGTTTATTAGTTTATTCCAAGAGCTGTTCAGCGCCATGATGGATTCCTTTAGTTTAAGACGAAGGTGCGTTGTAAATTTTCTATTTGAGGTCACCGTAATACTCCAAGATACTTGTAAAGTCCATCCATATACTTAAATTTAAGCTTTAGGGCAGCGTGGTGAGTTGTCGATCTTACTTACCCACAAAATAAAGTGATTCTCACAATTACCTCTTTATCCTGAATTTTAAATTGACTCAGAGCTGTTAACAACAAATATTGAATCAGTTTTTAGCCGATCTTACGTATTCAGTTTTCCATATTTGCAGACTTTATGCCACGTAACACGAGTAGTATAAATGAAATGCGAATGACTCTTCCTGAGAAAGATTTGGCTGCTGACTATAAATTGTCCAAGTTTAACAATCCGTTGGGAATGGCCTGGAGCAGTGTCGTAATGGAAAAAATTCTGAAGAAGAATTCCTATCTACGTGGACTCGACGAAGATCAGCATTCAGTAAATGGTATGTAATACAGTACCTTCGCCTGAGTGGATTCATTTCCTTACCTGGTTGTTAGATCAATTATAATGAAGGGGCTCTAAGGAACGGAAAATAGCAATTCGATGTGGTGGTAAGTCTATTATATTTTTAATTTGGGCGTAATTCTTAACTTTTTATTTCATAAGGTGGAACTTAAGTATATGCTGTAGAATTTCCGACTGGCTATCAACTAGGATTTTAAGTCAAATTTAACTTCAGTGAACTAATTTGAGGTTCTTAAATGAATAATAAGGTACATACAACATTTTAACTATTTTTTAATTGTTTTTATTCGAAAACCAGATTTTGTTAATCGGATGTAAGCTTAAGATTTCGATTTATCTTTATTCGATGTTTATTACTGTTTCGATGTAACTCAAAACCTTTTCCAATTCCCATCCATCAAATTCAAAATGAGAATGACTTGAATTTCAATTAATACATCAATAAGAATCATAGGCCATAAAAATCATTCAACAAACTTAAATTAAACATCAACTTAACTCAAAAGCTAAAATTAGAGGAAAGCTAACTTCGGTTCGACCGAAGTTTATGTACCCTTGTAGTTTGTATAACCTATATATTATAAATAAGTAGCCTGTTTCCATTGACACAAATATGTATATTCCAGGGACCGTAACTGTTATAAGTTTAAAAATAACAAGTAAGAGCGTTGTAGTCGAGATTCCCGACTACAAAATACCCTGTTCAATTGAGACACACATGCAAACACACTCTCATACACAAGCGCATGCACACATACGAGCGCACACAGGTAAAAGTAGTCATTTTTACGATGCCACGATACTTGTGTGTAAACATGTAATCGTTTCAATGCCCAGTAATCTGCATTGTGGGATCGTACGATTATATTCGTAGCACCAGCAAATATATAAAATAAATTACAAACAATTACATTTATTTGAGTTTGGTTTTGTTTTTGTTGTTTTGCTTGTTAGTACCGAATGTGGTGTCGAGAATATAGTGTGCGACTACGGTGCGCGTGGCCTGGGCTCGAACCGGCCTACGGGAACATCAAAACTGATTTTATTGATTTGTTTTTTTAAATAACGAAACACACTTCAAAATTTCTCAGGTTTAGTTAGCATAAATGCCCCCTAGAATAGAAGAATACTTCACTGTTTTTTTCTTTTATATACTTACACACAAGAACCGTGGCCTCGTAAAAATGATTACTTTTACCTGAAACCATACGATGCCATAATCGTTCGGGCAGATCTGATATATGCTATAGTAGTCCGATCTAAATCAAAGTTGGCACAATGGTAGTAGGACTCAAGGTATGCGCATAAGCAACTTTTGGTGCCGATAGCTTGTATAACTCGCCAAATATTGGAAGACAACGTTTATTTTTAAGTTTTAAAATAAACGTTGCAAGATAACACTTATTTTTTATTTTTAAAATAAACGTTGACAAATAACACTTAATATAAATTTGTTTGAATAAAACTTAAAGAAAAGTGTTATTTAAAAAGTTTTAAATAAAAATTATAAAATAATAGTTAAGCAAAAATGTTTATTATATTACTTATGAATATCACTTTATGTCCTAATTGCGTGTCCTTGAAAAGACTTAAACATTGGTACATTTTTCGTATTCGTAGCTTACTCCCTTCACCGTGACTTTTTTGTTTAAAATTTAATGTCATAACAGTTATTTTCGGTCCCTGGAATATTCGGCCAAATGTACATATTTTTGACAAGGCCTCCTATATACATTTTCTCCTATATACATTTTCTCACTAAAACTACTTTTTCGACCGATCGTTCCTATGGCAGCTCTATGCTATTGTCATCATATATAGTCAAATGTGCAGCGTCTTTGTACCAAAAGACTTCGTGCAAAGTTTGGTTAAGATAGCTTTAAAACTGATGGAGGAGATAGCATAGAAACAGACGGACATGGCCATATCAACTAAGCTCGTCATGCTTATCAAGAATATATATACTTTATGAGGTCGGAAATGCTTCCTGCTATGCGTTACAAACATCTGGACAATTTTAATATACCCTCTTTAAATGGTTACGTCTTTATATTTTCCAGTTATGAATATTATCGGTTTCCACATAATTTTGGGGAGTTTGGTCAAAATCGGATGAATATATCATATGGCAGCCATATAACAAACTGGCAAGTAAATGGTCATAGTAGTGGCTGAGTTTGGGAAATAACTCAGCTTATAATTTATATAAATTATACAAGCTGCAAGGGTATATAAACTTCGGTCTAGCCGAAGTTAGCTTTCCTCTATTTTTATACTCTGTACCTTTGGACACATATTAAGTTTGTGCAAAAGTATGTAACAGGGAGAAGGAATCAGTTCCGACCCTATAAAGTATATATATTCTTGATCAGCATCAACAGCCGAGTCCATATAGCAATGTCCCGTCTGTCCGTCCGTCCGTCCGTCTGTCTGTCCGTCTGTATGAACGCAAAGATCTCAGAGATGGTAAGAGATAGAGGTTTGAACATGTATGGGACATATATTTCTTATACTTGCAGGCAGATCAAGTTTTTTTAAATTTTTGTCACGCCCCCTCCTGCCTCCGCAATTTAGAAAAAACGTCAAATCTCCCCCAGTTATGATGATAGATGGTTCGTACCTTCTAGAGATAAATAGTAATCAAAATTATTTATCGATTTGCTGAAGGAATGATAAAGATCGGATGAACGATACACAAGTTATGAGCAAAAATCGGCCAGTTAACATTCCGCACCCCCCCGCCCCACCCATCACCACAGCTTTCCATTGATCAAAGGCAATCATAGTGAGAGAGAGAGAGAGAGAGAGCGAGAGAGAACCTTAGAGATGAGCGTATAATAAAAATATTGCACGATAAACGTGTGACTCCTTGGATGTATTATAATATTACAAACAACAAAAGTCGAAACAACTGAAAATGTATTTCTCTAAAATACCACTTTTTTCAGCACTCAATTGCTCACAGCTCCTGTATTTATTTATAGATGTTGTTCATCGATATCTTATTTTCTTCGAAGAAGTGCGGTTCTTAAATTAAAAAAATATAAATAGTTTTTTTGAATTTTAAAATATTTTCCCAGGCGTTTGGAAACGAAGTTTATTGCGCTTTCGAGCGAAAAATCGATTTTCTTAAAATATTTTTTATTATTGTATTCAAACTACTTAACCGATTTGAAAATAGTGTTCTGTGCGATTATTGACCATTCAATTACCTTTCGATTCATTTCTTGCTTGGCTCTATTTGACTATTATAAAGTGAGATGTGACTTAAAATGTAAGTGCACCTACCGAGAAAATGGAAAAAATTCATATTTAAAAAACGTTGCCATGAAAAAGTTTTTGAAATCGATTTTTGAGATCACCAATCCAAACTACATTTAAAAATAGTTTCAGTAGAAATGGGTCTTTTGGACTGTAAAGTGAATCACGGTACAATCATCTTAAAAATCCATCTAGTAGTAGTAGTTTGTTTTGTTCTAAAAATTTTCAGAACATTCGGTTGACATTGGCCATAGTTTGCCGTCAGTCATATGTACATGTTAAGGTCATGTTAAGGTATTATTTTAATTTGGTTGAATTTTGTATTTTATTTATTTAGTTTTACAAAAATTCTGTGGTAATTTGCTGTCTATATCTAATCGAAAATATAACTAGCCAGTGTGGTCCAACACCGCCCATTCAAAATATCAATTACTACTGCTGTGTTCAGCGAAGATTGTAGCCAATATACAAAACGTATTTCTGCCAGGATTTCTTTTTTTCGTGCATATTGCAAAGCGAGCATTCATTCAGGATACCATCTGTATATGGCTTGAAGTTCAGTGCCGTCAAATTACATCGGGAGCGGAATATTTGCTAGATTACTTTTAGTTTATAGCGGTCATTAAAATAGTTTCTTTCTCATAGAGAGAAATTAAGTTGTTTGTACAACCCCCAGCTAATGCTTCTCTAGGCCTGTTCAAAACATTTTTCTCGAGTGCCTTCAGCTATGCGCTCCAGTATATTAGTATATTTTTGTGTGCCGCCGTCCATGATCGATGGTTTCGGAGATCTAGGGGGACGCACTAAAGCATTGAGCTTCATTTGCTAATAGCAGCCCCGCCGTTTTATTCACCAGTCTTGTTGCTGTTTTTACCCTCACCTGCCTCATGTATGCAAAATGCGTGCCCAAGGTGTAGCTGTATAGCACGGGTAATCCAGTCTCAATGTGTATTGCATAGTTTAGAGTGTTTCGTGGCAGCTGGAATATTTTCTTGATAAAAAACGCAACAACTTCTCAACATCTTTATATCGGAAAATTCCCCAAACCTGTGAGGCGTAGCATATATGCTATACTATAGTACGGAGCGAGCGGTTACTTCATACATCTTATATTTGACGTTCGGTAGTACATTGTTGTTTATTAGTTTATTCCAAGAGCTGTTCAGCGCCATGATGGATTCCTTTAGTTTAAGACGAAGGTGCGTTGTAAATTTTCTATTTGAGGTCACCGTAATACTCCAAGATACTTGTAAAGTCCATCCATATACTTAAATTTAAGCTTTAAGCTTTAGGGCAGCGTGGTGAGTTGTCGATCTTACTTACCCACAAAATAAAGTGATTCTCACAATTACCTCTTTATCCTGAATTTTAAATTGACTCAGAGCTGTTAACAACAAATATTGAATCAGTTTTTAGCCGATCTTACGTATTCAGTTTTCCATATTTGCAGACTTTATGCCACGTAACACGAGTAGTATAAATGAAATGCGAATGACTCTTCCTGAGAAAGATTTGCCTGCTGACTATAAATTGTCCAAGTTTAACAATCCGTTGGGAATGGCCTGGAGCAGTGTCGTAATGGAAAAAATTCTGAAGAAGAATTCCTATCTACGTGGACTCGACGAAGATCAGCATTCAGTAAATGGTATGTAATACAGTACCTTCGCCTGAGTGGATTCATTTCCTTACCTGGTTGTTAGATCAATTATAATGAAGGGGCTCTAAGGAACGGAAAATAGCAATTCGATGTGGTGGTAAGTCTATTATATTTTTAATTTGGGCGTAATTCTTAACTTTTTATTTCATAAGGTGGAACTTAAGACTTAAGTATATGCTGTAGAATTTCCGACTGGCTATCAACTAGGATTTTAAGTCAAATTTAACTTCAGTGAACTAATTTGAGGTTCTTAAATGAATAATAAGGTACATACAACATTTTAACTATTTTTTAATTGTTTTTATTCGAAAACCAGATTTTGTTAATCGGATGTAAGCTTAAGATTTCGATTTATCTTTATTCGATGTTTATTACTGTTTCGATGTAACTCAAAACCTTTTCCAATTCCCATCCATCAAATTCAAAATGAGAATGACTTGAATTTCAATTAATACATCAATAAGAATCATAGGCCATAAAAATCATTCAACAAACTTAAATTAAACATCAACTTAACTCAAAAGCTAAAATTAGAGGAAAGCTAACTTCGGTTCGACCGAAGTTTATGTACCCTTGTAGTTTGTATAACCTATATATTATAAATAAGTAGCCTGTTTCCATTGACACAAATATGTATATTCCAGGGACCGTAACTGTTATAAGTTTAAAAATAACAAGTAAGAGCGTTGTAGTCGAGATTCCAGATTCCCGACTACAAAATACCCTGTTCAATTGAGACACACATGCAAACACACTCTCATACACAAGCGCATGCACACATACGAGCGCACACAGGTAAAAGTAGTCATTTTTACGATGCCACGATACTTGTGTGTAAACATGTAATCGTTTCAATGCCCAGTAATCTGCATTGTGGGATCGTACGATTATATTCGTAGCACCAGCAAATATATAAAATAAATTACAAACAATTACATTTATTTGAGTTTGGTTTTGTTTTTGTTGTTTTGCTTGTTAGTACCGAATGTGGTGTCGAGAATATAGTGTGCGACTACGGTGCGCGTGGCCTGGGCTCGAACCGGCCTACGGGAACATCAAAACTGATTTTATTGATTTGTTTTTTTAAATAACGAAACACACTTCAAAATTTCTCAGGTTTAGTTAGCATAAATGCCCCCTAGAATAGAAGAATACTTCACTGTTTTTTTCTTTTATATACTTACACACAAGAACCGTGGCCTCGTAAAAATGATTACTTTTACCTGAAACCATACGATGCACGATGCCATAATCGTTCGGGCAGATCTGATATATGCTATAGTAGTCCGATCTAAATCAAAGTTGGCACAATGGTAGTAGGACTCAAGGTATGCGCATAAGCAACTTTTGGTGCCGATAGCTTGTATAACTCGCCAAATATTGGAAGACAACGTTTATTTTTAAGTTTTAAAATAAACGTTGCAAGATAACACTTATTTTTTATTTTTAAAATAAACGTTGACAAATAACACTTAATATAAATTTGTTTGAATAAAACTTAAAAGAAAAGTGTTATTTAAAAAGTTTTAAATAAAAATTATAAAATAATAGTTAAGCAAAAATGTTTATTATATTACTTATGAATATCACTTTATGTCCTAATTGCGTGTCCTTGAAAAGACTTAAACATTGGTACATTTTTCGTATTCGTAGCTTACTCCCTTCACCGTGACTTTTTTGTTTAAAATTTAATGTCATAACAGTTATTTTCGGTCCCTGGAATATTCGGCCAAATGTACATATTTTTGACAAGGCCTCCTATATACATTTTCTCCTATTCCTATATACATTTTCTCACTAAAACTACTTTTTCGACCGATCGTTCCTATGGCAGCTCTATGCTATTGTCATCATATATAGTCAAATGTGCAGCGTCTTTGTACCAAAAGACTTCGTGCAAAGTTTGGTTAAGATAGCTTTAAAACTGATGGAGGAGATAGCATAGAAACAGACGGACATGGCCATATCAACTAAGCTCGTCATGCTTATCAAGAATATATATACTTTATGAGGTCGGAAATGCTTCCTGCTATGCGTTACAAACATCTGGACAATTTTAATATACCCTCTTTAAATGGTTACGTCTTTATATTTTCCAGTTATGAATATTATCGGTTTCCACATAATTTTGGGGAGTTTGGTCAAAATCGGATGAATATATCATATGGCAGCCATATAACAAACTGGCAAGTAAATGGTCATAGTAGTGGCTGAGTTTGGGAAATAACTCAGCTTATAATTTATATAAATTATACAAGCTGCAAGGGTATATAAACTTCGGTCTAGCCGAAGTTAGCTTTCCTCTATTTTTATACTTATACTCTGTACCTTTGGACACATATTAAGTTTGTGCAAAAGTATGTAACAGGGAGAAGGAGTCAGTTCCGACCCTATAAAGTATATATATTCTTGATCAGCATCAACAGCCGAGTCCATATAGCAATGTCCGTCTGTCCGTCCGTCCGTCCGTCTGTCTGTCCGTCTGTATGAACGCAAAGATCTCAGAGATGGTAAGAGATAGAGGTTTGACATGTATGGGACATATATTTCTTATACTTGCAGGCAGATCAAGTTTTTTTAAATTTTTGTCACGCCCCCTCCTGCCTCCGCAATTTAGAAAAAACGTCAAATCTCCCCCAGTTATGATGATAGATGGTTCGTACCTTCTAGAGATAAATAGTAATCAAAATTATTTATCGATTTGCTGAAGGAATGATAAAGATCGGATGAACGATACACAAGTTATGAGCAAAAATCGGCCAGTTAACATTCCGCACCCCCCCGCCCCACCCATCACCACAGCTTTCCATTGATCAAAGGCAATCATAGTGAGAGAGAGAGAGAGAGAGAGCAGCGAGAGAGAACCTTAGAGATGAGCGTATAATAAAAATATTGCACGATAAACGTGTGACTCCTTGGATGTATTATAATATTATAGTCGAGGCAAATGAACTGGTGCAGAGTATGTTATAGCCGGGCTTGACCGACTTTCTCACTTGTTTTGGTTGTGGTTCATCCAAGAGAAGGGTGTGCTTCTCAAGACTGACATTTTCCCTATAAAATGTAATAGATTAATAAGTTGCAGAAAGTTGAAAAATAATTTTGACACTGGACGACTCACAATGGACTATTTTCACAAACACGTAAAGATTTAAGACCAATACGGGCAAATACCAAAAGCTCTACACAGAAAAAAAAATCAACTGAAATCCAAATATTTACACTTAGATTTAAATATTTTTGCCAATAAAACTGCACCACAATGTGTTTTATTAAATATAAAGTGTGTGTCACTTCAAAGGGTGGACGGGAGCATGGTGGGGGCATTGTCTTCTTTCTGAAAAATGTAAAAATTAAAATTTTTTCAAATTATGTATCTAAAGTTTGTTTGATTTCAATATGTTTTCCTTATGCTTCAAATATGGAGAAAACTAAAATTAAATATAAAAAATATTTCATTTATATATTTGCATAGTACATTTAAATGTACAACAGAAAACTTTGATTTTAAGTTGAAAATCGAATAGTTGACTATCGAATAGAAAAATATATAAAAATCGGAATAAATATTTCTGGGATGTTAGTTTTCAAGAATGTTAAAAACATCCAGAAGTTTTAATTTTTGAAATTGGTATTTATTGCCTGGCAGATTGGCAAAATCGACCACTGTGCGCTGTTACGATACCGTTAGTATTTTAAACACTAAACGAAGAAGTGAAGTTTACTTAACAATCGATCTACACTGTCTTTATCACAATCTACACATAAAAAAAAAATTTTGGTAATTTCTGTATTTTATTTTGGACTGATTGGCCTAAGCCTTCTATTTACCCGTCGGCAATTGCCAATTATTAAATCTTTACGATAATCTGAACTCATAATAAAATTTTGCAAATTTCGCGATATCTTTGATACCTAGCGTTTTAAAATATACTTTACTATCTATTCTCATACCTACCAAATATACACAACAAATTCGTTTCGGAAGAGTGCGTACACAAACACCGTTACACGAGATATTTATATATTAGAAGATTGGGAATTTAATAAGATCAACGATCCATTAAACGGTTGGATCTAGAAACTAAAACGCAAAACATATTAAAATGTGATTCTTGCCGGCTCGAGGTCAAGAAATAAACTCATTTTTATACCCTTGAAGAGTGTATATTAAAATTGTCTAGATGTTTGTAACTCATAGAAGGAAGCATCTCCGATCTAATAAAGTATATATATTCTTGATCAGCTTGATGAGCTGAGTTAATATAGTCTGTCCGTCTGTTTCCATGCTATCTCCTCCGTCAGTTTTACAGCTATCTTAACCAAACATTGCACGAAGTCTTTTGGTACAAAGACGCTGCGCATTTGTCTGAACCGGCCGGATCGGATGACTATAGCATATAGCTGTCATAGGAACTATCGGTCGAAAAAGTAGCTTTAGTGAGAAAAACTTTTTCGTCTTCAACGCAAACTTGCCCAAACCCCGTATTTAAAAGTTTTCTTTGCTTTTACATAATTCTACCAAGTTTTATGAAAATCGGTCATGTATATAGTATAGCTGACATACAAAATATAGTTTTGAAAAAAAGTCCTAGTAGGAAAAACTTTTTTGTTTTTTAATGCTATCGCTTTCAAACTTATAACTGATCAATATTATATGCTACCACAAAATTATGCCAGTTTGATTCAAATCGGATAACTTTAGCATATAGCTGCCACAGGAACGATCTTTCGAAGAAGTAGTTTTAGTGAGAAAAACTTTTTTTTTGCAATGGCAGCGTCCTTAAGGGGGATTCTCCTTACCGAGGCTGTTTCTTGGACCTTTTTAAAAAAAAAAATAATTTGAAAACGCAGAGTTGTTCCAATTCTGTTTTTTTTATTGTGTTATAGCCTATTTCCACCAAAGAAATGAAGCTTCATTTCTTGAAATGACAAGAAATGAAGAAAATGATATCATTTCTTCCATACAAATTGTTGTTGCATTTTGCCCTTCATTTCCTTCATTTCTCAAAAATGATGGCATTCCCCACGAAGGAATTTGGTATTTTTTTAAAAAGTACTCGCTACTCTCTGGCACTACTCGTTACTCTCTGGAAATAGAAAGTGTCATCACGAATAAACTATTGATTTGAATTTAAAAATAAGGCGCAATTTTGTTTATAATATAATTTAGTCAAGATAAGTTGTGTATTTAGCTTTCTGCTGATTATTCAGGGCGTTAACAATGCGTTCGCCCAGGGTAATTGCTTTCCTGCCGGGTATGTCTTTTTTTGGGTAAAAATTGCAA
Source organism: Lordiphosa magnipectinata (assembly GCA_037044535.1). Lineage (NCBI taxonomy): Eukaryota > Metazoa > Arthropoda > Insecta > Diptera > Drosophilidae > Lordiphosa > Lordiphosa magnipectinata. Next base: position 44,054 of record JBAMBO010004353.1, read on the forward strand.
AAAGTCCCCGTGAGTTTGAAAGTGGCGCCTGTTGTTTAAATCAAACCATTCAACTGTTTTTGTCAACGTGGCATTGCGAATATCAAAATGATGAAGATTTGTCAATGGAAACAGCATCATTTTTAGAAATGAAAATGATAAGAAATGAAGCCAGTGGAAATAGGCTATTACAAACAAATTAAAGTAAACAAAAAAATTTTTCTGCTTTGAACAGCCCTCCCAAAAGATCTCGGCCGTCAAATTGGGGGGTCCAAAAAAAAGGTGTAGTGCGGGCGGCCACGATTTCTCCAGGTTGTCTGAAATGAAAAGTAAAAGCGGGGCTATAATCAGTATAAATGTCATTCTGGTCTGACCCTCGAAAAAAATTTTGTGATTTTTTTTCACTAAATGGCGGCCATTGAAAAATGAAAAATCGATTTTGGGCCCTTTTTTGTAGTTTTTAAAACTATGATTGAGGGTCAGACCAGAATGGTGACAATTCTGCGTCGATTGCGTTTTGTTTCATCAAAATCGGTTTAGTAGAACTGGAGAAAAGTGGCTTGGCAGTCCGAAAATGTTATTTTGAAAGTAACCAAAAATATTACAGATATTATATATGAACTTACACCATTCAGTGTTGTGTGGCAGTTTACTTTGAATTTGGGACGGTCGTAGAATCTACGACCGGAAAAAAGCAGTGCTGCCAGACCGTAATTAACACAAAAATATGGCAGACCCTAGAAATTTTTATCGATAGATATCGGAATAAGCACCCGCGAGCATTCGAAATAAATCTTTAAGTTGGACAGAAGTTGCCTTGGGCACGGCAGTCTTCCAAAAACACACGAAACTTTTTTTCAAATGAAAAATACAATAGATTAGCTAATGAATCATTAAAATGGGAATTATTGTTGTTACATGCAGCCACAAAGCTCTTAAAATTGTCTCACATAGCTGGTGGCTTATGTGATGCAGTGCCAGATTTTGGTTCGCCGCCCTGGGTACTCGTCGTAGCCGTGACCGTGGCCATTGTCACCGCCGTCGGCTTAATCTGGCTGGATTTGGCTGTGGCCTGCACCGGCTCATGCTCCTCATCCGACTCGGTGGTCTCACGGATTAGCTCCAGAGGCGTCAACAGCTGGCGTAGATATCACAGGTCTCATTATAGGCATAAACATGATGGCCAATTCCTGTAACGATTTTAATGTTCACCGTTTTTCTGCCCAGTCGGAATTTAATCATCTCGTCCGAAGAGGAGTCAATCCAATAGCGAAAGCCGTATATGTAAAGTGATGGGTCTATCTCTACGCACATCTTTGTTGCGATTGATCATAGGGTGCTTGGTGCAGCAGAATGATTGCTTAATGGTGTGGAATGCGGATTCAACTGTGCTGTGGAATTCACTCATTATGGCTCTGATTAGATGACGTTTGCAATTGTTCCCATTCCATTTCAATGGCGATTTATCAGATTTTCCAATTATAGCCATTGTTAATTTCCATTTTAACACCGAAATTCCAATTTAATTTTAAGTAAACAAAAAACAGCTGATTGACGTTTGCGACTGCTCGCTCAATGTAAACATCTAAAAGGTCGTAGCCCCAGAAATAGTCGTACGACCGCAGTGCAAATTCGCATCACGCAGCCTGAGCATTGTGTAGGATAGCCTTCGATCATTATCGATTAATCATCGGTATCGATCTGAGGCGACGACATGTTACCATTCAAATTCAAGGATCAGCCGTTATTTTTCAGCTTTATTTATTCAAAAATTATTTTCTCAAAAATGACTCGTTTTGGCGAAGACATTGTTCGACAAAAAATGCTATATCTTCTAAAGTATTTCAAATTTCAAAAATTCCAAAAATCCCCATAAATAACAGAATTCTCATACATATCGAACGTACCGAGCACAGCAAGTACGTACACAGGCAAGCTGCGAGATTTTTATACTCTGTACCGAAGGTATTAAGTTTATGTAAAAGTATGTAACAAGGAGAAGGAATCATTTTCGACCCTATAAAGTACATATTCTTGATCAGCATCAACAGCAGAGTCGATATAGACATGTCCGTCTGTATGAACGCACAGATCTCAGAGATGGTAAGAGATAGAGGTTTGACATGTATGGGACATATACTTCTTGTACTTACAGGCAGATCAAGTTGATTCAATTTTTGTCACGCCCCCTCCAGCAATTTGAAAAAAACGTCATATCTCCCACAGTTTTGTAGATAGATGTTTCGTACCTTTTAAAGATATGTAGTAATCAAGATTATTTATCCACTGGCCAAAGGAATGATAAAGATAGGATGAACGATAGTCGAGTTAAAAGGAAAACAATCAATTGTGATGGGTAGCACCGGCCGCAACGGCGATGGGCAGCACCTCACACACTTTATGGCTGTTTTGCCACTTCGTGTGGCTTCTAATTTAAATTCATCAGAACTTTGGGGGGTACAGAGTATGTTATAGTCGGGCTTGACCGACTTGCTTTCTTCTGGTCCCTCAAAAGTCGCATTCCGTGTGATGACTTCTATCAACCCTACAAATAAAGTTGCTTGCACATGCTTGTGGTTTTGGTTTTCTTTCTTCACTTATTTTTCAGCAATTCACAAAAATCTTAGACTAATACTTATTTATGTGTAATTCAGTGTAATTCATTGTGTGTGTTTACTAGAGCTAAGTTGTCCATGCATCAGTCTGCATACACTACGAAAGGGGCGTGGCCAGGGTCAGAGGCAGCGGAAACCGTATCATGAAGCTCCACTTTAATAAAACTGCCGGAGGCCTCCTCGCTGTGAGGACTGTGTGATTCAGGTTCGTTGCTAGAGCAAGTGCCAGGACGCGCGCTGCCCGCGTTCCGCCTGTAAGATAGGAGAAGGGGCGTTGGATATTGAGCTTATGGAGGCGTTTATTACTTACTTGGCCTTCGCATGCGTGAGGATGTGCGACTTCAGATTCGTGGACTGGGCAAATTTCTTGTTGCAAGCATCGAAAGGGCACACAAACGGCCGGTCTCCCGTGTGAATGCGGACATGAGTTCTGTAGGAAGAGAATAATTCTGTTTAGTGATAATCCACTGAAGCCACTCACAACTAACCTCAGGTTGAAGTCCAGCGAGAAGCGCTTTCCACACCCCTCAAAGGTGCACTGAAACGGCTTTTCACCGGTGTGGACGAGCTGGTGACGCTTCAGCTTGGAGCTCTCCACGAAAGCTTTGCCGCACTCGGCACAGACATGGACGCGTGGTCCGTGCGTGTGCAGGTGCTTTCGCATGGCGGACGAATCTCGGAACGTTTTATGGCATCCCTTATGGGGGCAGGCTATTCTTTTATCGGTGTCGGCGGGGAGGGGATCAGCCTCTCCATACATTAGTGGGTGTGCAGGTGCCGAGGCGGAGGTGGCATCTGGAGACAGCACCTGCTGAAGGCCATAGGGCAGGTCGCAGTCATTGTCAGAAGCCAACAGCGTTGGATCCGACAACTGTGTACTCGCGTGGACCTGGGGCTCACAACTGGTAAGAGGTTTGCAGGAAATTGGCAGCGACATTTTCTTTTCCATCTGCTGATGATGCGACTGTTGTGGATGCGCCTGGAACACCTGCTGGTATACCGCTTGGTCGGTGCCCTGTGGATGGACATCGTCTGCCTGGTCGCTAGCTCCCCCACGCGCTACATCATCATCGTCATCATTTTCCTCGTCGGATGCGCCGCCAGATGCCCACATAGTGACGCTGAACTCGCCCTCCATGGTCTTGATTTGCACCAGCTTTTGTTCCCAACGCCTCGACTTGCCGGCAGCAGCAGCAGCAGCGACTGCAGAGGGCGATGCGGCGGCCTCCTCCATTTCGTGCTCTTCCGCATACTCTACGTTCTCGGCCTTCCTCCTGATACATGAAAAAGGCCAACAATTTGTAACAAAAATACACGGGATGCCCACTCCCAATCACGCGTCCACTCACCATTTGGTTGGGGACAGGTAAACACTTTCCGTGTTCTTCAGTAGGGATTTGGCGTCGGCGCTATAATGCGGCTGTTGAATGAAGGGCGAAACCAACCCGTCTGGCATTAGAACTGCAATTGAAGTAAAATTGGTGATCGGCAAAAAAGGACTACGCAATGTCATACGAAAAACTTACCATCATTCATATTGTGGATGGTCATCTTGCGCATGTCATCGTCGGCTTTGGCAATTGTGATTTCTTCGTCCTCGACTAGGATGCCATAGCGTTCGTAAGCCATGCCGGCAAAATGCGGATCAGGATCCATGGCCAATGTTATTCTTTTTGTACTTTACACATACGCACATCAGTGTGAGTGCTTGTGTACAGGCAGGTACATGTGTGTAAATGCTTGTAACGTTCTCGATGAGTGTCTGTGTGTGTATTTTCTGAGCAACTGATATTGTTCCTTATTTCGAGCTGAGGCTGAAGCGAACAAAATTAAAAGGGGATGTAAACAGCTTGACTGCAATGCTCAAAAGCAGACGCACATATCCATACAATGATCAATACACATGCATATGTACATGTATGCACTTATGTGAGAAAAATCGACACAAACAAACGTTCGCTTGGGCGCGCTAAGCAGTCAAAACCAAATTACCGTCGCTTGTTTAACACAAATTATTATAGTAATAAATATATTATATTAATAAATAATATATTAAAAAGAAACGCAGAAAACTAGAAAGATAATGTAATGAGAGAGAAGCCAACTAGAGAAGCGCATTTGCGGCGTAGCTGTAACGAGTACCAAAAATAAAGTAACGAGTCAATGAGTCGATAGTATCTATCGATAGTAACTATTTGCGATACCAGAAAAACAGTGCTATGCATTTTTAAGCGACAGTTGCTCTTAAATGCTTACCCCGCTTATTCATGCGAACTGAATCATGATAAAAGACACTTCAAGGTAGGCAATGTATGTAAAAGAAAAGAAAAATTAAATAAGGCTATATATGTACAGTAGATTGCACCTGCTGAGTATGCAATTTTTAAGGTCATGGTCTCACCTTCCTATGTGATGTTTTTTAGTGTATAATAATCGTAAGCAAAAACAAAAATAAACGAGAAAGGAAAGCTAACTTCACAGATCAGTTTGAAATCATATCAAACCGAGTTAAAGAACGCACAAAAACCCAGTTTTCGAACGATCGTTTCTATGGCAGCTACAAGAAGTAGTCATCCGATCCGGGCTTCAAAACTGAGGGACTAGTTCGCGTAGAAACTGACAGACGGACGGACAAAGCTCAATCTACTCATCTCGTCATGCTGGTGTCACATGGTGAATAACATTGTGAATATATAAAATAAAAATAAAACTAAGAATATCATAACCGACTTGGTTGCACGAACCGTCCGTCGACCAAGCACATTTTGCTTCACCCTGCACCCGCTTACTACGCCTGACTTCCCTGGTCTTCCCAAGATATCAGACCGTTCAGCAGTACGGGGCTTTGACTTATGTGCCTGCTGTTCGGCATTTGTTCTAGTTCATTTGTAATGTTGTATATTATAGTATTTCCAAAATCTCTTTTCTATAAAGCATGGTTTTTTTAATGTAGGATACCAGTCCCTCCCAATTCTCGTTAGTTTTATCGTCTAGGATATCATGTATCTCCTCTTTCGTAAAATATGGTTTGCCGAGGGTCGCCCATCTGTGATCTCAACATCAGACTGGAGATCCGAAGAAGAATTACTCTTGGAAACCGATGTTACTACGGGCTCAGTAGGGAGTTCAAGAGCAGAGCCTTTTCTCGAAGAACAAAAATAGCACTATAAAAGTCGCTTATCATCCCAGTCTTGCAATAAGGCGCTGAATCATGGACAATGACAGCAGCGGATGAGGTGGCGATTGACGTGTTCGAGCGAAAAATTCTTCGGAGGATTTATGGACCTTTAAAAGTTTGCGATGGATTCCGCATTCAAATGAATCTCGAACCAGTGGACACCAGTCTGGTCAAGCGCATAAAACAACAGCGGCTGCGCTGGTTAGGACATGTAACCCGGATGGATGAAGAAGCTCCAGTAAAAAAGGCGTACAAAGCGAAGGCGGTTGACTTTGGAGGACAAGGCAGGAGGGATCGCCACCCACTAAAATGGGATGATCAAGTGCGGAAAGACATTTCCAAACTTGGTGTGAACAGCTGGTGCCAGCTCGCACAAAGCAGAAAAGAGTAGAGGGCATTCATAGCAGAGGCCGAGACCGTCTAGTTATTCTGATGCAACTATCCAATAAAGAAGAAATGATTTTTTGAACACAACTCTTATTTGTCCAGCACCAAACACAGATCCAGATCATCCGACTAGTTCGCACATCACTAACAACTATCGATACTCGATAGGAACTGCATTTTTTATACTTACATCTCTAACTCACACACACACACACTTAACACTTCGCTATTCTGTAATACTAGTTCTGACACGCAAACCTGACACACTCGCGGCAAGACGCCATCTCCAATAAACCGAATAAACCTAATCTGTGTTTTAAATTAAATATTTAAAGTGGCTTAAGTCGCCACATGGTCAAAGTGGGGGCGCCAACTATAGCTCAGTTAGGAAAATTACTCGGCCAACATTGTACAAAGCGAAAATTATATTGTTAAATGAGCTGCAAGGGTATACACAGAGAAAACAAAATTGGCTGCACGGCGCGTGTAGAAACGTCAAAGCTAAACGAAGGATTTCAATATCTAAACGCCTCGTGTAGAAAAGCTAAATGCTGCGTGGGCAAACGCAAAATCTGCACGACATAAGAAAATCAGCTTATTACACCTGTAGGTCTTCTACACGAGGCGTGTGGATATTGAAATCCTACACGCGCGTGTGTAAATTCTAAACGAAAAATGTAGCTCTAAATCAGTACTGAATTCTTGCATTTTTCGTTTAGAAAACTGATCTCCACACGCGACGTGTAGGTTTTCTGCACGAAACGTGTAGCTTTCTCATTTCAACACGTGGCGTGTAGCTTTTCTGCACGTTTAGAATTATAAATGCTGAATGCTACATGTTGGAAATCTACACGAAACGTGTGCAAATTTCAGTCCCCTATATAAATCATGAGACCACTGAATTCGAACTTAAGAATTACAAGCTAGAGCAAATTGGTGTATGTTTTCAATACAAGTACAGCTTACTCAATACAAGTAACACAGTAGATGCCTTGCCTCAGAGGCGCTGCGTAGCTCAGCCGTCTAAGGCGTCGTTCGAACCGTGATTTTCAGTCCATGGGCCCACGAGTTCAAATCACCCCCCAGAGTAAGTAAAAAAAGAATATAAATTTGTTTAATGTGATATTTTTCAGAACCAAACTTGGTGGGTGGGGGGTGGTCCTCTTCTGCCCTGAGATATGATGCGCATAGCGAAATAATTGAGATTTCAAGATGGCAGCAGCAGCGCGTGAGCGCATATAAACAAAAATTAAGAAATAAAAAGTGCGCAGTCATTTTTTATTTTTTTGTGTAAGTGAAAATGTAGGAATTCTACACGTTTTGACCGGAATTTTCAACCCACGCCGCGTTTAGAAATGAGAATGCTAAACGCGGCGTGCAGAAAAGCTACACTCCACGTGTTGAAATGAGAAAGCTACACGTTTCGTGCAGAAAACCTACACGACGTAACGTGTAGGATTTCAATATCTACCCGCGGCGTGCAGAAAAGCTACTCAAACGTTATGGGTTGAACATCCCGGTCAAAACGTGTAGAAATCACATATTTTCGTGTAGCTTTTGCATATTTTCCTTCTCTGTGTATAAACTTGAAGAAGCTCTCGTCAAACTTGTCCTTCACGTCCCATTGTAAATTACTTGCATTGGATTCATATTAAAAATGCCGTGTTTAGATCGTACCATATTTTTGTTTTTAATTAGAGATTGTTAATAATATACAATATATATATATTATACAACAAGATTCACAATAACTTCGTAAGTTACATAAGTTGATATTCATTATATGGTGTTTAAGTATTCCTCTTCGAAACATCAACCATGCGTAGACAACTTCACGTTGGCTTAATTTGATATACATTTGAGTGTGTGTACATTTGTATGTGTATGTGTGTGTGTGTGTGTGTATAGTGGCTACAACTATTCTAGTAGGTAAGTGTATCCATAAAATTGTTTCATTATTGTCACGGAACTCACAATCAGATTTATTGTCACTTTTGCTTGTATTATTTTAGGTATGTAAGACTGTATACACTTAGGACTAAGTACGAGTAAGGTTATGTATAATATAATATGTAGGTGTGCAGGGACTTACTGCTGCGTATGTACAAACATTTTCCAATTCAATAAGGAACATTAACTTAATAACGGTAGTTAAATTCAGGCAAAGTTCAATTGAATTAAATTAGCTCACTTATGCATCCGACATTTGGTTACATATTGAATTCGTAAACCATATATAGTACATAAAGATACAATGTGTAAGTTCGATATGTTGAATTGACATACAAGTGAAGGTCTGCATATTTTCTTAATAAATTCTCGTTAGCCCCGTACAAGTCCACCGGTACTGGGCCATGCTGTAGGATAAAAGTTCATAAACCGTCAATCTGGTTCGACTTGCTCCTGTGTGCGTCCCTTACACGTTGCGGGATTTAGTGCCACTTTCCATAGTAGGGGTCACATTCAAGCTCCACTCTGCAGGAGTCGCTAAAAATCTCGCATCGTGTAAAGAACGCTTCAATATTACAGGACACTTATGTAGGTGCAGATAATCAGATTTTTAGAAACAACACGGATTGTGGGGAATACATAGGTGCGGGTACTGACTAGCTGATCAAGTTTAATTTTTAAAGAATTTAATGCTGATTCTGATTGTATTGCGTTAACGGCGTATGTGTTTAGAAATAGGCACAAACACATGTGTGAAGCATAACCCATGTCACTTCTGAGTGTCGGTTTTCCAGTAGGTACGTATTAAGCTATTTTATTGATATGCACCAAATCAAAATGCCATCCGTGTTTCTGTAGGTACTTCAAATATTGAACATTGATATGGAAAGCATCCTCCAATTTCGTTCTCATTCTCATTGGAGCTTGATTGTTTTGTGTTGGAAGCATTTGATTAATCGAATGCCATCTATCTAGGCATTCGTTCCGCCGCCCACGTCTGCGTGTAGATATGGCATGCTAAATCTTAATATACAAATATACAATACATAGTCAACACCGTTGGGTATGTCAACCCGAGGGATAAAGATTGATTATCCATTCCGATTTGGATAGAGGGGGAAGCGAATGAACAGTTGAAAGATTTGTTAGTCGGGTTTAGTCACTTAATAGCCATTGAAGTCGTCGAGCTCGAATCGATACGGATCCGTCAACTGTTCATTATCTCCCCAGGCCCAGGCATTGCCACCATTCAGGAAAAATCCACTACTTGGCTTCGCGTCGTATCCAATTATTGGAGATATCCGGTTAACAGTCGCATCCATTCTAGACGTGGGCAATTCCATTTGCCATGTCGTTGGCCCCCTTGCGTCTCGTTGGAATTGCTCGTTGGGTGAAAACTACAAAAATTGACAAATAGTTTAAGTGTGGCACAGTCAATTGAAGGCAAGGCTTTATGATTCTTCCGATTGGATATATATTTATGATAAACATTTTGGCAAATCAAAAGGAAACAATTAAGAAAGTCGGTCAAGCCAGACTGTAATTATTCTCTGTACCTGCTGTAGGAGCTGAAAGCAGCGCTGCTTCTGCGCTGCGGCAGCGAACTTTCCTTAAGTAATAAATTGAGTATCGTTCATCCAATCTTTATCATTTCTTCGGCAAATCGATATATAATGCTAATTACTAACTATCTATAGAAGGCACGAAATCTATCTTCAAAACAGTGGGACATATGACGTTTCTTCAAAATTGCGGGAGATAACCAAGCAGCGCTCAATGCGCTTAGCATCAATAAGTTCACCTCTAAGCTATTCATAGACACAAAGAAGAAACTAGACCAAGCTGGATACTGGTACACAACAACATTCACGGATATGAATGGTAGGTCCAGAACGCTACTCCTTAGAACAACCACCTGGGTAAACACCAGGGGGATGAGACAAGCAAAAGCATTAATAGAGAACCACAACCTTAAAAGGTTCCAAAAGATAATCCAACAAGGAAAGAATGCCCCCCCCCACGGGGAGCCTTCTGTACAAGTTGGGAATAACAAACACCCAACTATGAAGATATTGTGAAGAGATGGAGGAATCCTCTGAACATATACTAGCGCACTGCGATGCTCTAGCGAGGCGCATACTCAGCAGATTAGGGAAACTCATCTTACTCCCAAACAATATCAGAATCCTAGAATCCCATAAAAGCCTGGCATCAGTGTTGCCAGAATTCGAGGTGCAAAAGTTGCTAAATTTGTTATTGCTAGTAATAGCTAAAAATAAAAAAAGTTGCTAAAAGTCAAAACTTACAAAATTATTGTTTGTAGAAATTATTTCCAATAAAAACGTTAAAAAAATACTTTTTAAGGAGTTAAGACTACAAAAATACTTAAACTGCCTTCTGCAAACAGCTCAAAAGTCAGAATTTCCAGGTTATTTCGGAGTTCGAGCCGAACCTAAATCGCCGCACAAACAATCATAAAATAGATTAGTTCTTAACAAAAATTTGCTAGTCTCAGTTTTTAGCTGATCTAAAGGGAAAGTTGTGATTTCCTCATAATCAGGAAATGCGTCTTCTGTGAATTTTTGGTCCGTTAAAATGTAACCTTAAAATGTTCCCGAGAAGTAAAGAGGGGGATCATTTGCTATATCTGCGAAGTGCATTGTTTCAAAATAATATTAAATTATAAAAAAACTAAAAATTCTTTCAAACATCCTTATGCTTTAAGACAAGGCTTCACACCGGTTTTAACCGAACCGGTTTGAATCCAAAATTCCGACTTTATTAAATTGTTAATCGAACCTTAAACGAAACGAAGGTAGAGAAAAATGCTGAACCACAACCTGTTACGAATCTTATTTTTCGGTTCGGTACAACAAAACTAAAGCCATCTTGAAAAATTTTTGTTATCTGTTCAATACTATGCCACAAAGAATCGAAATCGTCACAAAAGTATAGTTGATTCTTATTACACATTCTAAAAAGTCGTTTAGGATAAACAATAAAATCGTCCACAATAAGCTTTGTTTTTTAGATCCCAGATTACACGTTCAAAAGATGACGAAAGTTATAGCCCCGCTTTGACGCTTACCAAAGTGTTTCATATAATAGAGAACCGACTAATAGCCTATTTCCACTAGCTTCATTTCTTATCATTTTCATTTCTAAAAATGATGCTGTTTCCATTGCAAATCTTCATCATTTTGATATTCGCAATGCCACGTTGACAAAAACAGCTGAATGGTTTGATTTAAACAACAGGCGCCACTTTCAAACTCACGGGGAGTTTTTGCAATATTTACCCAAAAAAAGACATACCCGGCACGAAAGCAATTACCCTGGGCGAACGCATTGTTAACGCCCTGAATAATCAGCAGAAAGCTAAATACACAACTTATTTTGACTAAATTATATTATAAACAAAATTGCGCCTTATTTTTAAATTCAAATCAATAGTTTATTGGTGATGACACTTTCTATTTCCAGAGAGTAACGAGTAGTGCCAGAGAGTAGCGAGTACTTTTTAAAAAAATACCAAATTCCTTCGTGGGGAATGCCATCATTTTTGAGAAATGAAGGAAATGAAGGGCAAAATGCAACAACAATTTGTATGGAAGAAATGATATCATTTTCTTCATTTCTTGTCATTTCAAGAAATGAAGCTTAATTTCTTTGGTGGAAATAGGCTATAAATCGAATATGAAACAATTTAAAGCTATTGCGCTAGCTGTCTTTCAGTACCATCCAATGAATTCTTCGTTTTTAGAGACTTACAACTTATTTTATCTGATCAAAAGTACAGAAATTCTGAATATCATTTTGAAAATTAATCACATAAATTTCGCTTCTATTTAATTTAAAGTTGAACCGAACCAGAGATCAAAACAAAAACCCTTCCCAAAAAATTTGAAACTAAAATTTTGCGAATCATTACCATCGGCCAATGTCGGTCTAAGCCCGCGAATTGAAGTTAAAAACAATAGTTGGCTGAATTCTGTTGAGAAATTTAGTACTCACCAAGTTTAACGTATTTATTGGACCACACTAGTGTCAGAACCCTGCAGGTGGGCCTTAGTACTAAAATAAGCCCTGATTTGGAATTTTTTATAATGATAATATCCTAATTCATCAGTGCTTACTTCTATTGTACTAAGGGGAAGTTCTTCAGTATAGAATGCTTAGGTGTTATACGAAATTATAAGGTACTATTTTGCATTACAACTCAAAAGTAACAAAATAGCTAAAAATAGCGAAACATAGATTTGTAGTTAATAGCATTTTCAAATAATTAATAGCATTTCCACTTTCAAAATGGCTAGATCTAGCAACTAAATAGCTGAAATAGCAGCACTGCCTGGCATTCGTACAGGAAATAGGGTTGCTAGGAGAGCTGTCAGTTTAGTAGGGGGACACAATAGACTAGGATTGGTCGCCTTGTGTTATTTCCCCAACAACAACTAATAACTTTGAGCGAACTTTCGTAAGCCAGCTATAAGATATAGTACTCCGATTTTAGTCAAATTTGGTCAGAAACTATAATACATAGTCCCATACATTTCTGCTGAGTTTGTTGAAGATATCTTTAGCAATAAGCAAGTTTTTTATACTGAAACCAAAAACAAAACAAAACCTACTTTCTCAAGATCGTTCCGATGGCACCTATACGATATACTAGTCCGATTTGACTCAAACTTTGCCAGATCGTTTAAATGGACATTGGTTCATTAACATGTTCATGAGATATGTTTAGAAACAGAAAAGTTTTCCATCCTAAAACTTTTTTTTGTCCACGTTTTCATAATCAAATTAATTTAAAAATATAAAATTTCTCTAGAAATTAGTAGTCTCTCTAGGATTAGTATTTTATAATATTTATAGTAACATATTTGACCAGAAAAAACTAAAACTTCGTTTAACTTCAGCTCCACTGAACTAATATACACTTTTGGGGTCAAATACCCCACTGTGCGACAGTTCAATTGAGCCCCTTCCATCATACAACGAACATGGCGCTTTTGCTTTCGCATCAAGTGCAGTGTCGCCAATTTAGCTATTTTCCCACAAAATCTAGCTATTTAGTAAGATCGAAGGCATTCAGTTTTGCCGGAACCTGCTATTCTAGCTATAATATTTTGGAAAAGCTATTTGCCATTTTCTAGCTATTTCGGAAGTGCAAAAATTCTGATAAGACAGATTCGAATTGAAGATCTTTGGAAAACTAATTTTCCATTTTAATACCCTTGCTTGCAATTCATTCATATTCATTTCCGACACCATAAACTATATATATTCTTGATCAGGGCGACGAGCTGAGTCGATTGAGCTTTGTCCGTCCGTCTGTTTCTACGCAAACTAGTCTCTCAGTTTTAAAGCTATCGAGCTGAAATTTTGCTAATATGTCGGAACGGACCGGATCGGATGACTTTATCTTATAGCTGCCATAGGAACCATCGGTCAAAAAATGGGTCTTAGTGAGAAAAACTTTTTTGTTTTCAATGTTAGCGTCCTCAAACTCGTCCCTTATTAATATTATATGCTTTCAAACAGATTTGCAAATTTTGGTCAAAATCGGATGACTATATCTTATAGCTGCCATAGGACCGATCGGTCGGAAAATGGGTCTTAGTGAAAAAAACTTTTTTGGTTTCAATGTTAGCATTCTCAAACTAGTCCATAATAGATATTATATGCTTTCATACAGATAAGCAAACTTTGGTCAAGATCGGATGACTATATCTTATAGTTGTCATACGAACCATCGGTCGGAAAATGGGTTTTAGTGAGAAAAACTTTTTTGTTTTGAATGTAAGCGTCCTCAAACTCGTCCATTATTTATATTATATGCTTTCAAACAGATTTGCAAATTTTGGTCAAAATCGGATGACTATATCTTATAGCTGCCATAGGACCGATCGGTCGGAAAATGAGTCTTAGTGAAAAAAACTTTTTTGTTTTCAATGTTAGCGTTCTCAAACTAGTCCATAATAGATATTATATGCTTTCATACAGATTAGCAAACTTTGGTCAAGATCGGATGACTATATCTTATAGTTGTCATAGGAACCATCGGTCGGAAAATGGGTTTTAGTGAGAAAAACTTTTTTGTTTTCAATGTTAGCGTCCTCAAACTCGTCCCTTATTAATATTATATGCTTTCAAACAGATTTGCAAATTTTGGTCAAAATCGGATGACTATATCTTATAGCTGCCATAGGACCGATCGGTCGGAAAATGAGTCTTAGTGAGAAAAACCTTTTTATTTTTAATTTTATCTTTCTTAAACTCGACGATTGTTAATTTGATATGTTTTCAAAAAGATTCGCGAAATTTGGTCGAACTCAGATGTTAATCTGTCGGAAAATGCGTTTTAGTTACAAAAATGTTTGATTTTTTTGTAAGCGTTCTTTAACTCTGACATTTCAAAAATTGCATTTGCAAGGGTATAAAAACTTCAGCACAGACGAACTTAGTTTGGCCTTCAGCGATGGTTACGCCTTGCCCGCTGGGGCCGAAGACATTTTGCTATTTACACATGCCCGAGCCGATCGCCTGCCGAAGCTGAGGCAAAGATAATAAACAGCTCTTCAGTCGCTGGCTAGCGTTCGATGCGGTCAGGTCGAAGCTAGTTCACTGCGTTTTAATTTCGCACACCAATACACTCTCACTTCTTGGCTTTGTCTTCTTGACCAACGCTGATTTAGACTGATAAAAATACCTACCTACGATATGAAAATGTGACATTATTATACCTAAATACTAACTTTCTTTGTAGATATCAAATTACTCAGACCTGTCTACGAATTATATCAATCGGAATTGGTAAAAGATCCGAATTCCAAGACATTTGGTTAAACCAGTTTGCCAACAAAATAGTCGAAGTTAAACACAATCGGTCTTTGGTAATGAAGCTGTTGGACGTTTTATCAATTTGGATACCGCATAAACTTGAAAACGGCAACAGGATTAATTATTTGTTAATTGCATTTGTTATGAACAGTTGTTGAAAATTACTTTTGCACAAAAATAAACGATATGCCAGGGGGAATATACTATAGTTTAAGGACCAATTTTTACTTCTGTAGCAACAGAGAACGTCACATAAGAAAGCTCTTTGTTGTCCAGTTAGCCATGTAGATCACCTGACCAATCCATTCTGTAGGAATAATCCAATATTTATCATTTTTAGCATACATTTTTTAGCTATCTTTATAGCTAATAATGCGCTAGTTTATATTACAGTTTGCTATTTTAACTGTAGATTTTGATTTTGGGCTTCAACAGTTGGCAACACTGATCAACTGACAGCAGCACACTGAAATGTTATAGGACCGAGCCATACCTTGTTCGTTGTATCATAACCTCTACGTTACCAGTTAGAAACTTTGATGTTGTTCATCGGACTGAACTTAACTTATTTATTTACCTGCTTAAAAAGCGACCGGTTTCTTTCCCTAAAGTGGGATTGACGAATGGGATATGTCCTAGGTATGCCGATCACTGCTCGGTCACCGTTTTCTGGCAAATCTTCCGAGTAAACATCCGTTGCCGGTATCTTGATGCGAGCGGATCTGCCCGAATTGCCTGAGAAAATGCTCTCCTTGTAGGTCTGTCTACCAGCTCCACCCCCGCCACCTCCACTGTTCCCAATTCGTCGTGTAGATGCCCGACCGCCATTAAGGGTGTGCCTGTGGCTGTTCCTATTGTTAGCCGAGAGGGTCTGTTCGCTGGCAATCGGCATTCGATCCATGTCTGCATACTGATAACCGCTTCCGTCCGGACTGCGATTCTCATCCATCAGCACATAATCTGTTTGGCTGCTGAGCTGTGGCTTGTATGATGGCTGTATGCTGTAACAATTTACATCAGATTTGGAAGACGATTTGCCCGGGAAGAGCTTACTTTTGTCCATTGGCAATTTCTTTGAGTACGGCAGCCCGGGCGGCCATCTCCTCGTCCCGCCGTTGTTGGGTCAGCTCCTTGGCACGCTCTGTCCAAATGAGCTCCTTGAGTTTTTGGAAACTTCCCTGCACTGCGACAGCGTTCTGACTACCGCCAGTTGCTGCGTTCGCTGCCGGCACGTTGGTCGCTGGCACCCCCATGTACCGGTTTTTGCTCGATCGCCGCGAGGATGAGCCGCCGTTTTGCGGTCGTGTTTCAGCGCCATAAAAGCGTGCTGGACCCACGGGGTCGCCAAAACGCTGACGCTGTTCAAATGGCATACGCTGGGGCAATATGGGTTCGCGACTCACCACACGACCAAACACCGGCGAGCGGGCTCTTTCTCTCGCGCCCATTCGTATGCTGCGAGTTCATGTTTCTGTCTGGGTAAGTGGCTTAGGGTCAAATAGCTGGATGGGGATACTTACGATCCAAGCAGGCGGGAGTTGGAATAAAGCGGCTCCCAAACATTGTAGGCGAAGGGATCCCGATATGTGGGTATCTCGTTGGTGATTTCCGCTGCACGGGATTGTCGCTTTGAAAAGCTAAGTGAATGCGATTATAGAAGGCAGCGTGCGTGCGGGGAGGAGCAAAACTTACATCCACATAGCGCGCAGTTGCTCGCATGTCGGCTCCTGAGAGCTGAGAGGAAACGTTTTTGGCACAAACACTTCCCCCACTGCCCTAACGTTAGAGGAATCCTCATCCCCCTTGACTGCGTGGCTGCTGTCAGCTGTCCTCCGGGTGTTTAAGTAGTTTGCATTTCCGAACTTCAGGCAAAGGCAAAACAAAATAACCGCAACGTCTACGTGGATAAGCTTGACCTGCAAAATGGCAAATGGCAAATACTCTGGCAAATACTTATGCAATATGTGGGTTTACTCACCATCTTTGTCGAATCTACTTGAGGACCAAAACTGCAATGCTTATGTATCATGTAAAGCGTGACAAATCTGTTTGATATATCCTTGCATCGGACGGATGTGTATGCGGTATCTAACGGTGCGGGTACAGTCGAGAGTAATTCGATTAGTAAATAAGCCCAAAACCAAAGCACTTCAAGAACTCTACAAAGACATGCATGTGGGAATGACGGAACAAGTTCTTGATGTTCAACTACAAGAAAGGAACCTATTGTAGATTAAACTTTCATCTGCCTCTTGTGCGATAGTGGAGTGAACAAAGCTGCTCGACAAAATGAGAGTCGATCTTTCCCCATAGGACCAAACCAACTTTTACTGAAGAAAGTTTGCTTGCTGATTTCGAAAATAGCCATGAAAACAATTCTATCGGCTAGTTAACGAGATATCGATAACACTGTGCTACAAATTTCAAAAAATTGTAATAACCTGAGTATTGGCATAGCGTTCGCTGTAGAGCAGGTCGCGTATAGCACTTCCTCATACTTGGTTTTCCACGGAGACCCCAAAATCTGAAGTAATGGCCTGAAAACCGTTAACTGCTCATTTTGCTTACTTAACTTGAAATAACTCGCAAATGGACAATCTGATTTTATGTAACTTTGCTAATTCTGATAGCGACGAGAAGATTCTTTTATATTATATTCAATGGCTTAAGAGATTTAACGCGATGGCTGAGAAACGCAGGTTTCAGATCTGGTATTTTCAACTTTTTTTTTTATAAATTCCTACTTTGGCCAGCACTGGTTTAACTATTTTACACCATGCGATTTTTCCTTAAAGTTTATTATAAGAGCCCATTTAATTCTCCGTTGAACAAATGTTCTCTCGATGATTTTGGTTACCTGATGACGAAGTTTTTTGCGGATATCTAAGCACACTTCGACATTCTAGTATTTTTTTTAAGTGTCTTAACAGAAAATCGATTGATTTAACATTAATGCCCCGAAAAGTATACTTTGCTAAAGTTTGGTTGGAAATTTTAATATAGTTTTTCATACAATCACATAAATGTTTACATATTTGTTTGACAAATTTGGACTAAGATTATTCCTGTTCGAGTGCTGAAGACATTATTCTACCTCGTCTACACTTAAATCTTGGATACATGAAGCAATTTGTGAAACGACTAAATAGAGTGGGCGAACCATTTCTTCATCTGCGATTTGGCAACAAAGATCCAGTTAGATTGCTTTTCACCTATTGCTGGTCTCTAATGCGAGAGAGTGATGATACCACACTAAAACGTAAAAGGTCATCTGCACATTTCCAATGCAGCCAGATAAAAGCCACTTAGTCCACCAATAAAAGCCTAACAAAAAACTTTAAATTTTCTTATTTTCCTAAACGCATATATTTATTTTTGTATTGTTCATTACTAGAAGGTTTTAATGTAGACTTGCAGAGTTGCATCATGGAAGATTTGAAACTTGCGGCTTGGTTCTAATCCATAACAAACTTGATATTTCTGCGCATTTAGGTACAAGGAGACTAAATATATAAATAGGTATTGCACGTACGTCTACTATGTCGCTAATGTGTCCCATAAATTGTTTTATATGGCGGGAGTGGCAATATTTTACATAAAACTTTTTGAACGTTAAATGGATTTTCCATTAAAATTTGGTTGCTTTGGCACTTATCATATCTGAGTTCCGGCAATATAGGTCCTTTGGTACAGGGTATACGCATTGAAAATAGAGCTTCAATAAAAAAGCGCCTACACTCAAGCGGACACGACAACAGACGATTTGGATGAGAGCACCCCAAGTAATCCTAAAAAGTGTGCAACGGCCTTCAACAGGCAATTTGTTCCCCACGCTGCATACAAGGACAAAAACAAGCGACGGATTGTCCGGAAAATTCGAAACCTCCCCTCAGATGACGCGATGATGATATCCTTTAGCGCAGAGGAAGTGGAGGCTGCGATAAAAGAGTCGAAACCTTCCACTGCGATGCGACCGGATGGATTGGAGGCCATCATGCTGAGGCACATTGGGCCGCTGGCGATCAGGTACCTGACCCACACATTAAATCTGTGTGTCAGGTCCCTGGTCATCCCAAGTACCTGGAAAACCGGGTAAATTATTCCAATACTTAAGTCCGGAAAGCCAGCGGAGCAACCGAGGCTAAATTAATAACCTATGCAGACGACTGTACAGTCATCTCCACGGGTAGGGATATTCAGCAACTAGACGAAAGGATAAACGAATATCTACCGCACCTGATCGACTTCTTCGCAGGCAGAAACCTAAGCCTATCGGCCTCAAAATCCTCTGCCACTCTCCTAACGACTTGGACGAAGGAAGTAAGGACGCAGCTGGACATCCACATTGGCGGACATAGGATACCTACCATCAACCATCCAAAGATCCTAGGTGTCACCTTCGACTCCATGTTCACCTTCGCCAAACACTCGGAGGAGGTGATTAGGAAGGTCAGAAGCCGAAATAAGGTCCTGAGGGCGATAGCGGGAAGCACCTGCGGCAAGGAAAAGGAGACGATCTCAACAACATACAAGGCCATAGGTAGATCCATGGTCAACTATGGTCTCCGTCTCTGAGTGACACCCAATGGCCAAACCTCCAGCTTGCGCAGAACGCTGCGCTGAGAGTAGCCACAGGATGTCACACAATGACGCATCCAGACCATCTCCACCAGGAGACAGAGATCCTCCCAATCCGAAACCACAACCAACTCCTCACTCAGCAGTACCTCATCGGATGCCACTGCGAGTCTCATCCAAACCACGACTACACCATGGGTAGCATGTCAAGGAGACCCAAAGCAGTCCGCTACGATCTGAAAACTGAGATACCAACAGTCCGGGAACAGGGAATAGTTTCTCTACATCCAACTAATCATTTACCCTCTTCTTTCTCTTTATCTTCCTTTCTTCCACATACATAACCAGGTAACCAAATTGATCAAGAGAACATTTGTTCAACGGAGAATTAAATGGGCTCTTATAATAAACTTTAAGAAAAAATCGCATAGTATAAAAGAGTTTTACCAGTGTTGGCCAAAGTAGGAATTTATAAAAAAAAAAGTTGAAAATACCAGTTCTGTAACCTGCGTTTCTCAGCCATCGCGTTAAATCTCTTAAGCCATTGAATATAATATAAAAGAATCTTCTCGTCGCTATCAGAACTAGCAAAGTTACATAAAATCAGATGGTCCCTTCGCGAGTTATTTCCAGTTAAGTAAGCAAAATGAGCAATGAACGGTTTTTGGTCCATAACTTCAGACTTTGGGGGTCCCGAAGGAAAACCAAGTATGAGGAAGTGCTATACGCGACCAGCTCAACAACGTACGCTTTGTCATTACCCAGGTTATTTCGCACTGTAGCACTGTGTAATCGCTTTTTTCGAGTTTATAAAAGTTAACTCCACTAAAACTCACGTAACTTTTTTGATTTTGAACTGTTTCTAAAGTTCTACAGAAATTTAGAAGAAACCAAGAAAGAAATTCGGTCAACCCCGACAATAACATACTCTGTGTACCCCCAACGTTTTTAAATACCTAATCAATTTAATTTAGAAGCCACACAAAGTGTCAAAATAGCTAAAAAGTGTGTCAAGTGCTGCCATACATTGCAAGCCTCTATCTCTAATCATCTCTGAGATCTCTTCGTTCATACGGAGGGACTGACTATATATACTTTATAGGGTCGGTAAATTGAAACGTCCTCTCTACCGGCTGCACCAATTGCGCGCGCCTACGGCAAAGCTTCCAAGATACTGCTTGCATTGAATCGAATCTACCAACTGCCTAAAAACATGAGACCACTTGTAATTCTCAATTTCGAAGTCCCTGGATAGTTCATATAAATGGCGCAAAGAAAATTTTGTGATTAAATATGTTTCTAGTTAAATCAAAGTGCATAAAATTTGATTTTAATAAAAAAATTGCATAGTAAAATCAAATATGATTGTTATAGTTTTTACTATGCCATTTTTCCCTGAGTGTATATAAAAAAACACGTCAACTGTAAAAATTCCGTGGTATTGTCAAAACTGGAAAGTGGTCAAACTAACTTTTTAAAACTTTGACCACCGTTTTTGGACCAAAGGAATAAGAGTATAAATTCATGAATTTTGTAACGTATATTTACGTTAAATCTTGTCAATTTTCAATCAACAGTTCATGGTAAAACGTTATATAAGACCAGATAAATCGATATTTAGTTTTTGGCATTGCTACAGAATACTCTTCAATCAATGGATCTGTTGACTTTAAATTTGACGTACATACCCTCCTAGATAATATCTACCATCCCTGATTCAAAATATTCAAAAATCTTCTGGGGCAGTTTTCCCAGGCTTATTCGGCTATGCCCTTTGTAAATCAAAATTAATTTTAGACGAAATCTTAGTAGGCCAGGAGTTGACCTGACAAACGTTTGCTGTTTCAGCAGCTCATTCTTTGGCCATGGAGAATGAGTATTAGAGAACAAATTTGCGCTGCCTCTCAATTTTGGTGGTGCTAAACGATAGTGCCCAAAAAGATACTATAGTGCCCAAAAAGATACTTTTCAGAGCCAGTAGGAAAACACACAATACTCATTGCTCCATACTTTGGCCGGCTCTTGTAGAGCAAAGATCTTCGAATCAATTGAATTCTTTTATAAGTTTTTTTTCTTCTTTGAAACAAATTTTATTTGCCTTGGGTATTAAGGAACAGTTGCAACGAGCAACAATTTTTTTTCTTAATTTCTATTTTGATTGACTTGATTTCGCCTTTCTTGCGGCATGGATCAGATTCTTCGAAGAACCTTTTCACAACGATAGGATGATGTCTGGGTCTCCATGTTTAAACGATGGGAGCGTCATAGTGGACAAAAAAAAAAGTTTTTGCCTTGCTTGAAGTCAAGTTTTCAATAAAAGAAAATCGTCTTAAAACTGCTTTTTTAAGAGCATCTTAAGTGGATCACAATATTTCAGATTATTCAAGCATTGAAGTTTATGTATTACTTGAAGTAAAGTAGGCAGCAAAAATCCGAAATAACAAAATCTTTCGCTGTGCAAAAGATCAATAGCCTTAGCGAAAGTGGCGGTAACATTAAATTTTTATGGCGCAACGATATATAAATTTAAGCTTAATTTTCTTAGCTTCATCTGCTGCTACTGTGAAACTGCTAACAGCATTCCAAATGCCGTAGCTTTCGCTAAGGAATAATTGTACAACCGCTTGAATGTGTTTAATAGAGCCTGTTCAGCATCTTTCGTGACAAACAAGTTCGAAGTGTGTGAAGCGAATCTCAAGTGCCTTGGCAAAGTAATTTCAGCATAAGCTGAACCATTCAGCTCTATTACCTTTAACTCTTTTAAAAACTCAGGCTTCACGTTTTTTCCTTTTAAACTGTACACATTGATGCGTTATCTGTAACTGTTCGACATATTTTGGTATTTCTAAGTACGTAGTTGATAGTCCGCCTTCCTCCTATCTAGCACGGATCATATAGTTTTCGAACGGAATGTTTACCGGACGTGCAGTCAAAGCCAAAAACAGGTCCCTGATACTTTTCTTTTCAATATGGCAGAGCGTATGTAATCGTAGCGAAACAAATCACGTACGAAAAGTACCTTGTTCCTTAAGGGCGCTGTCCATGGGTACGAAAACGGCCGCGAAATGAAAAACTCTATATATATATTAGTGAGACCGACAATCATAAAAATCTCAAAAGTGTAGAGATGATACAATACAACAATTGATATCGATATTTGGGCGCGAAGAAAATCACGCACGAAAGTACCTTGTATCTTACCTATTGACACGGTAAATGAAAATTAAGACCTAGGTAAGGTAAAAGGTACTCCAAACGCTGGCCATAAATGCAATGACAATGCATTTTTAGCATGCTTTTATCGCACTATTAATTAAATTTCAGAAACAACATTTTATTATTTAATCTGAAGACAAGTTGGACCTTAAGTCAGACATAACCAATTTTAGGGCAAAAAATACCCTTTCTACTGAGACTTGGGTTGTTGATAAAGCTGAGGATATATGTTCTTTTTGTCCTCACAAACTTCATTATTGAATCGATACAAAATTGTGGTATCCTTGATATTGATCCTTCAAGGAAATGCGATATATCAATGGAAAGGTATTGAAATATATATCATAGATATATGTTTCCGTTTGTAATGCGCCACTTGCTTTAACAGATATTCAAAATCTATATTTATTTTCAATTCGTAAAATAAAAATTTGAAAAATAATTCTTTTATTCAACTTTTCTATTTTTAAAATAAAATTAATTTAATTTGTATTTGCAAATTGTTTGTTTTTGGATTGTTGTTGGGGGTGGAGACACCCCCAAAAATATCTAGGACACTTATTTGGCTTTGATTTTTTAAAACCCATAACTCTTATTTGCGATCTCAGAGTCTGAGATCTAGGTGTTCATACAAACAGAAAGACTGACGGCTAGACGGACGGACGGACAGACGGATATGTCTATTTCGACTACTTCTGCCTGTTACAAACATTTGCTCGATTTAAGTATACCCTTTTTACTCTACGAGTAACGGGTATAAAAAGTCATGAGAATTTAAGTGGAGAAAACTTTTGAAACAATTGAAAAAAAAAACGGTTATCGATAATATCTTCACAACTAGCCGAAAGAATTCTTTTTCCTTGGAGTTTTTCATGATCAGCGGACCAATTTACTTTAGAAAAAGTATTTTTGGCGCAGTGGGATAAAATGCTGTCGAGCAGTGATATTATTCCCATATACCAATGAACTTATGGAAACGCACAGCGAGCTCTTAACGGATGTATTTTACATTGCATCGAACATTTCATCATTGAATCAATCCAGCTCATAATTTTTTTCGTAAGGTGTATGTTTATACGAAATTGAGTAATGGCAGACCGAGTGCGAAAAGTCTGCAAATTATCGAAGTAAAGCGATGAATTCTCAGATGTGAGTGCTACGAAAGAAGCAAGTCATCATCCTTTTAGCAATCTTTAATGACACGCCAAAATCATGGCGATAACGCAAAACATCTTACGGTTTTTAATAAAACCGTAAGTGGCTGAGATAGTGAAGGGCAAGAAGCAAGGGTTAGAAACAAATTTAATCTGCACTTATGCTGCACAAAAATAACTTATGTCTGTAAATTAACCGAATTTCAAATGACATTTCAGTTAAACCCCTAAGAGTGCTTT
This sequence comes from Lordiphosa magnipectinata, assembly GCA_037044535.1. Classification (NCBI taxonomy): domain Eukaryota; kingdom Metazoa; phylum Arthropoda; class Insecta; order Diptera; family Drosophilidae; genus Lordiphosa; species Lordiphosa magnipectinata. Next base: position 68,194 of record JBAMBO010004353.1, read on the forward strand.
GAGAGAGACACTAGTTCAGAATTTCTTCTATTCTACGCTCTTTTGGGCCTCAATTTTCAATTTACAAGGCACAATTAACCTTAAAATAATGTGCTTCAACTTATTTTTTTCCACTAGCTAAAAAGTAGACTTGGCCAAAAAAAAAATGCAAAAATAGTTCTTGGGGAAAATTTGAAATAAAGTAATTATCTTAAAAGTAACTTTTATTTGGTAAAAATAATATGTACACGTTGATCTTAACATTGAGTCCATTCAGCATATAATTCTTAATGCAATACGAAATTTTGCCATTTCTTAGGCATAAACATTCCAAAATTTTTCAAATGTTTTCAAAACTTAAAACTATTTAGTTCACAAGTTGATAGTTGGCGACCTTTCTAAATTGTAGAAATTTGAGTTTAGCCGTAAAATAAGTAAATTAATATTCCATGTTGCATACCAGAAATGCTGACTTAACAGAACTCTGTTACTACAGCTGCTGTTAAAGTCTGCTAATGCAAACGAATGATTGTTAAAACTTTAGAGCATACTTTCCTGCTGCTATTTTCTATTGCTACCCTACATTTTTTCGTGTTTCTTATCTCTCTCGTCAAAAAGAGAATTTGGCGATAGTTTGAGGGGAGAGTTTGCTGATTGTTTGACGATTTAGACAAACAAAATACTTAAGGTATCGCATTCTTAACAAGCAAGGAATAAATACGCGATATGTGGTATGGCTTTTTTTTCATCCAATCGGTAAATTAGCGATATATGGAAAAAAAGCGCCTTGAAGACATGAATGCGATTCTCGTCGCAAATTTCAATTTCACTTTTTATATGGGCTGAGAAAGGAATTCGTTCTTGAGAATTACAAGAAAGCAAAAATTGGTGCATGTTTTCAATACACGTACATCTTATTCAATACAAGTAACACATTAGATGCGTGTTTCACTTCAAGAGCCCCGAGTTCAAATCCCCGCAGAGTAAGTAAAAATTTTTAATAAAAAAAATTTAAGTCTTAAGAGAGTCTCCCACATAAGAGACTCTCATTCACTCATTCATATCTTCACTAAGAAACGGTTTTTACTATCTCCAGAATATACTTTTTCTTATCTCCAGGAAGAATCCCTTTATTATCCCTTAGAAGACACTTTTTCTGATCCCCAGAATTAAACGCTTTCTGATCCCTGAGAAGAGACGTTTTCCTATCTCCCAGAAGAAACGCTTTCTTTCATCCCAGAAGAGTGGCAGAGTGGCACACTTCTTCCCGAAGTGAGATGAGAATGCGATTGCTATGCGATATCGCTTGAGTAAAGCGATACATACTGGAAGAATCGCATTCGTATCTTCTGCGAAGCAAAATCTTTGCTGGGTACGTAGTACGTACCTAAATCATAGTAGTTTTAGATTTTCGTGTGTAACTGAATCTGATCCTGAAGTCTATTCTTAAGATGAAATCAAATGCTACTGGTCTGGATGAAATAAGCTCAAAATTTTTAAAGATAATACTGCCAGTAATACTCTGCTACGTTTCCCATATCATTAATACTGCCTTGACCACAAGTTCGTTTCCTAACTCCTGCAAAGTAGCAAAGATTGTGCCGATTCCTAAATCCGCAGAAGAGTGTTGACCTACATCGATTTTACGACATCTGTCCCAAGTTTGTTAGCATCTGATGCATTCGGAAAATTTTTTTAATCAGGGCTTAGGAAAAACAGAAGCCGTACCACAGCCATAATAATTATCTCTAAAGACATCCGTAGGCAAAGGACAAGGATAACGTAACTTTTCTAACTCTTTTTGATTTTAGCAAGGCATTTGACACGGTAATCCACGGGATTCTTTTTACTAAGCTAAAAACAATGTTTAGATTTTCGAACTCAGCCTCTGTAATAGGAGCCAGGCTGTGGTTACCCCTTCAAATTTCTCATCGTTTCTGTTACTCAAACGTGGTGTCCCTCAAGGATCTATTGTTGGCCCATTACACAGGCCAACAAAATGACCACTTTTGTGAGGTCCAGCCTTCTTTGTATTAAATTCTGTTCCAGTTTTGTGCACTGATTTCGGTTTTTCTCCATCAGCTCTTGTTTTCAAGATATCGCGGAAAATCCATATTGAGGTTACACCGAGCAAAAATATCTGTATTTATGAGTTTTATGCGACAGTATATATATTAATGCAGCCTAACGTGGAATTCGTTAAATCAATGAACACTCTCGAAGAAAGAGCTTGACTAACAAGTCCAGTTATATTAGCTAATCATAGACATTAAACATCAAATATTTAGAATGGTCAATTTCCTCAACATATACATTCGTTTCACAGATAGACTCTTCACTGAAATTTCTTTCCACCAGCCATTTGTTTAAATTTGGAAAATTATAATAGTCACAAAGGTCTTAGTCCGGAGATTATGTTGGGTGCACAACTTGTTCACTTTTTGCCCAAGTGCCTTTGTGCTCCTTGAACACCACCCTTAACATAAATGCTACAATCGGTAATCGATCTCGGCAATCCAACTATTTTTTCGTTTCATAAATCACAAATCGCAAGTCGAAATTATCGGCTGAATGGACCCATTGTTTTTTTTTTTACTCCTTGACAATGGGGGGACAATGGAACACAACAATACATCATATTTATGGGTTGCCATAGAAATCTCTGTTGCCTCCGACCCAATTCCCGTACGACTTTTGGGTCGGATCACTTGGGATAAGCTTTAATGCATGGGACAACCATGCGAGTCGGAGCAATAGAGACTTATACGACATGATCGCGTGTGCGTGTGCTTTTTAAGTGCAGGTGCTGGACGAACAAGAAAATATTAGTGCATAGATATTCGGTAGAAGGTGCATTGATGCTCGTATTGGCGCTTATTAAGTGCAAGTGGATGAGAGCAGGATGTTGAATTACTTTTCTTCGGCATTTCGGTCGGCGTGCTCCACTTATGCAATGACCTATGGTCAGAGCGCGGCAGTTCTCCATCGATTGTCTCCTACACCTTGGGTGCGCTGGCGTTGGGTAGCGGCAAACACAATTCTCTGCCATTTTGTACTGTAGGGAAAAACAAATTTCAGCGTTACGATATCTGCTGCCCGACAGGAACTCATTATGTAGAGGTGGGCCTGCAGGTGTTGAATCAGTCTGTTGCTCGAACACACATACATACGTACATTGTATGTACTCCGCGTTGGCATGGGTGGTATTTCAGGCGGACCTCTCTCAAATTCTACTACTATTCGTTCGTAAGCAAGCCGAGCTCGTTGGAATACGCCAACGATTAGTTTCCATTCACAAAATGTCCAGTCAGACCATGGGTGGGGGCCTCTGTATGTTGGTATATACCTACAGGTACAATGTATGTATATGCGACGCTACATACCCAGTCGGGCCTTGCATAAGGTCCAAAAAAGTGCGTTCTTAGTAAAAAACGTCGGTAAACAAAAACAAGACGCAGAATGAACAAAATATTGAGACTGCACCGCAAATAATAAGGAGTTTTCTTAGTTTAGAAATAAATATATATACATAAATCTAACGAGGGCTAATCTTTTAATATGGATTTATATAATAGAGATATTTGGAGGTATACGAAGAAGTAAGCGTCAAATAATGGGCCACTTTTCCGACTGGGTATTTCTCAGAGCCAGGCATGCGCAAATAACGGGCTAAGAACTTGAACATAGCTCTCAGTGGCACCAGCACCGAGACCGAGTGGGCTGAAAATTCTGCAAATACTACACATACACAGAAATGCTCCCTAATGCTAGATAAGTACTACTTGCCTGTCGTCCGATGGGTGGCTCCACGCCTTTAACTAAAATTCACAAATTCGCTGATTATATTGCAGTTTTTCCCACTAGGCTTAACTTTAATTTGTCGCGCGTAGCGTTTATTCTGATAGTCGGAACTATTATATTTTGCAAGTGCGGGCGCGTGTTCCTAAAATGCTTTATCCTCAGACTGCTCCGACACTCGCCAGAAACTGAACTAAATGTAGGTAGACGCGGAGCTCGGGCACCGACTTCCTTTCACTTCTCGCGTGTAAGCGCGTGGGTATATCTGTGCACGCTTTAGTCTCGGGTCAGGCCTCGGGTACCTTCGGCGTCCGCCGAAGCTTACTTGCGTGGGTGTTCGGTCAGGGAGCAAGTAGAATTTGATGAATGTATGCACTCTAGGGTGGACAATTATCTACGAAGATGAGTGGATTCTGCCAGAACGCACTAACACCATATCGTGACTATTTGTCAAGAATCCGCGAAATGCAAGTTTCAGAATTTTTAAGTCCATTTTCGCCCACGCGAAGTGTCCACCGCATATGCATACATACAAGCCCTTGGCACACTCACACACACCACCCCAAGTGAAATGTGCGCGGACACATTTGCGCCATGAATGAATTTAGCTGAAACTGTTGCTGGGACTCCTCACACACACACACACACACACACACACGGCAGCATAGCTGAGCCTGTGCCTAACTTCCCCACTTTTCGTAAGCGCCCTTTACAAGAGGTGAGGATTTTGTGGAGCTGTGCTGCCCCTCACACCCGTGTTTTATTCACACGCCCACTAAGAAAAGTTGCACCAGCATCTCACATCGTGCAAACGACGTTATTAAATTCTGCACAAAAGCCTTAAAAATTTGAATAAAGTTGAAATTGGGAGCTTGGGCCGTTTATTCATAGAATTTAACTAACGTTACATTGCTTGGATGCCTAAAAATTGAGCCAAGAAATCATGTATTTGGGTTTATTTTCGGTACCAAAGGTATGCAGAGTATATTTATATTTGTTTTTGCAAATGTCCGTCTGGCGCCTTGGACAAAACCCTAATTTCATTTTTGTTGAAAAGTTACACTTTTTATTTAGCTAAATCGACAGTTTAAATACACAAATTCATGTAGCCAAAAATTTTGCTTTAATGTGTTTTTTTATTGTTGTTGTTTAAAGTTTAACAAAGTTCAGTCAAACTATTTACAATTATGAATCTAGATTAGCCCATAGACTATTCCTTACATCTAACAATGGGGAGTTTACTGAGAACGGATGATAGTACTTGTTGTAATTAAGACAGAGATTACG